>QYAI01000185.1:0-44509 GCA_003988855.1 Arachnopeziza araneosa
GGTCGCAATTTTGAGGGTGGACGTTTTGCTTGCGGGTGGACCTTTGCTTTCTCCGACCACCAGGGCCTGCCCGTGCGTGGAAGAGCACCGACTATTAAGCTCACGTGAAAGTATTTTTCTAAGTCACGTGATGACCTGCAGCTAGTTATTCTAAAAGGAAAGCAAGCTTTCCAATAATCTACCTAGTATATGATAAAGACTTCTGTATGGTCTAGTTCAGTAGGTAATTACGGCTTACGAGCTCACTCCTCAATCGAATGTGTATCTGAATTACAATAGCCACCTATGCATAATACTTATTTATCCATCATCTTCCGGGTAGGATTCATTCACCGCACCTCGACGCGATTCACACAATACGCAAATCAAGTTTTAGTTTACGGGTCATTACGGGAAATCTCCATTTCATTTCAATGATGCACAACTATCCATGCGTGTAATCTGAATATCTACAACTGAAATTCCCGATTAGAAGCTCAAGCCCTCTAGCTCAGAGGCGCACCCAGCGCCTCCCTCCGGCTCGTGCTGTCCGGGTCAAAGAAGGGTTTCTCGCCGATGCCGACGGCGCGGACGCCGTAGCGCTCGCCCTGGTCCTCGATGTCGTAGGTGGCCGTGTGGAAGGTGGACCGGTTGTCCCAGATGGCGATGTCGTTGGGGTTTTGCCAGCGGAAACGGACCTTGGGATGGTGTCAGCCGGGCTCAAGTCGTAATGCGAGGAGGGAAAAAATAAGAGAGAGAATAATGACCTGTAAATCATGATTATCGATCAAGAGCCGCTCGAACCACTGCAGGAGAGCTTTACTCTCCTCCTCGGCCACATCGTTGATGTAACCCAGGTGGCCTCCGATGGGGAAGATGCTCTTCCAGCCGCTGACGGGGTTCGTCCTCACAACGGGATGGATCGCCTTCAGTGCATCGCCGACATTCTCAGGACTCCCCCGAACATCCTTGTAGATCTCATAACCGCCTCTCTCCGCAGCCTTCAGGAAGCCCGGCTGCTCAAACGTCGCCGTCAAGCCCTCGAGGAACTTCTGATACGGCGCCGAGATGCGGTCATAGATCTCGTACCCGCTAGCCCAGAGCGTGTCGCCTCCGGTTCGGGGGAGCTTCTCGAGCCGGAGCGAGGAGTAGTCGGCCGGAACCGGCTCGAAGGAGATGTCGGCATGCCACTGGGCGGCCTTTTGGCGCTTGTTCGAGAAGATCTTGCGGTCGTAGATGCGCTTGTTGAGCTCGCTGTCGATGGTGCTGATCTCGTTGTCCGTGACGCGGTAGCCTTCCCGACCTGGGTTGAGGATCGGGTGGATGTGGAGCGTGGAGGAGGCGGGCTTGCCGCTTAGTTGGCCGAGGCGTTGGACGAGGGTCTTTTGAAGGTCGGCGGTCAGGTTGTCTTGAGCACGGAAGAAGACGACGCCGCGTTGGGAGACTAGAGAAGGTTAGTTGGTGAAAGATGAGGGAGGAGGGACGTACTAGTCAAGGCAAGTTCCTTCAATAGTTCATCTGAGTTTGAAGCTTCGAGCCAGGAGACGAGGTTTGCGTGGGGATATTCCCGGCCGATGATGGGAGTGACTTCGAAGTGATCGTACTGATCTAAGATCCCGGAGCTCGAGTACCAGGGCTTGGTTGAAGTTGAGGTTCCAGCTGCCTTTCCAGGGTGGATTGGGATGGCGGTTTGGGCTTCGACTTCTGTAGCTGCAGGGGCCATGGTTCTTCTTTTGCTTGTCTCGACTGTCTACTTGAGGTATGACTTAATTGAGGATGGATGATGAGCTGAACCGTTCTGAGGGAGAGGGAACTGGAAATCATGGTGGCTTGGGAGGGTCAAGATGGGACTATATACGCAACTCAACCTCGCCATGAGAGTGGGGAGTCACGAAACTCATTGATGCCATCTCGCCCTGATATCTAAAAGACGGGTAGATCGGCAGGAGCGAGATGCCAAGCTGGCAGCTAGATGGATGGCAGCAGAAGGGGCTTGGTGACGAGAACGGCCCCCAATAATTCCTCAGTATTCGCTCCCTCTCACTGGCGAATTCATCAAGATGCCCCGTTTGCGAGTGTTTACAATCAGCTGACGGCCAGCGGGGGAGTCTACTCTCCCCGCCTGCAACTTGGGGCTGGGTCGTTGCGCCATCTCACCTGCATATTCGTCATTGGAGACACGTGCTTTCGAGTCTGGATTTGTAAACAAAGCACGAATGGGAAGAGAGGCATTTGACCATGATGGCTGCGGATGGATCGATCCAGCTCCGTGGTTTTGGTTGCAGGGTTGGATTGGGTTACCCGTCGTGGTTGAACGAGGTCTGGATCCCGATGCAGCTATCTGATTTGGTACGTCCCAAAACGGACAACGCACAGTACCGAAAGAACAAAGTTGCAGAAACCTGATTGCTTGAAACATGCAGAAGTGAGTGGATGATCACTGGACCAAGTGCTGGTGTAGTTTAGTCATTGACTAATAAATGACTTTAGAACCAGCAAGAGAATCAGCAAGAGAATCATCAAAAGACATTTTTTAAAGAAGTAAACAAATCCCCCCCCCCCCAAAAAAACTCAAATATATCTCGACAAAAACGTGAGAACTGAAAGAGTTCCTCGTGATAAGACACTCGATCCCTCTGGAAACCACTTTCGTCTGAGGATATTCAAAACTAGAAAAGGAATAGAAAAGCCAAATCTCAGTACTGTGTCGCGTTCAACTCTTTCTCATCTCTCTTCCTATGCATCATTCTGTGTCGGTAAATTCGATCCAGTTAGTATAAACCATGTCCCTCACCAAGCCGTTGCTATTCTTCAATGCACTCAAACATCTTACCTCCATATCCACTAAACCAGCACATCACACCCACTAACCAGCAACATCATACTACAACTCCTCACTTCCCTCCCACCAAGTCGCAAACACGGCCGCCTGCTGCGGCCCCTCGCTCTCCCTGACATAACCCAACTCGCACCTGGTAAACGCGACCCTGCTCGCCACGCTGGCGTAGAAGGCATCGAAGCGCGCATCCAGGGCATCGGCGAGGCTGCGGACGTTGCCGGCGGGGTGGATGACGGACCACGGCTCGACGCACGTGATGCCTGTGCAGGATTTGGTCACCATGAGGAGGGCGTCGAGGCGGGGGAGCAGACGGCTGAGGGCGGGGAGCGTGCTGGGGGAAGGGTACAAGGCCAGAGAAGATGAGAGCGTGAGCGGGTAGAGGTTGTGGATCTGGCCGGGGTCGGTCTGAGGGCTGGTTTTAGCAGGAAAGATGAAAATGGATAAGAGGATAGGGAAAGTACGTACGTTGAGATCGTAGAGTTCGTGCTCATTGGTGCACCAGACTGAGTAGTAGAGGTTGTATTCTTTGCTGTGGATTCGAATAGCTTTGTAGGTATTATTCGCTCCATATGCGACTGTGTTCATAAGTAAGTGTCCTGAGATGACGGAAGCAGAGAATGAATAGCATACCAACTCTACCATCATCCAGATTAAAACCATGATACTTCCCCTCTCCAATCGACCTACCCCAGTACTCTACATTAACATGCTCACTTCTAGTCTCTTGGGCATCAATGAGTTCCTCCTCGCTAAGCGGGATGGATCTCCCATCCAACCCCTCCCAACCCCATTTCCCCTCCGCGATCCGCAAGATCGTCGGCGCCAAGTCCGTATGTGCCGTGATGACTTCGGCTTCTGCAACAGGAACCCCAGGTCCTCTCACTACGAGTGGGATGTTGATATCCTCTTCAAAACCACACGTTTTTCCGGGAGGAAGTCGGTGCTGAGAGATGTGATAGCCATTGTCTGCTGTGAAGATGATATACGTGTCGTCTAAGATTCCGTACTTTTCTAGGCGAGTGACGAGTCCTTCGACGAGCTCGTCAACGGATTGAAGGGTCCGGAGACGGTCGCGGTAGAAATCGTCGTTGTATTCTATCTGAGTAGAATTGAGTTTGGCGAGTTTCGAGATCCAACCTGCTCCGCCAGGCTATGGTGTCTGTTATGACTTCTGTTCGTAAACACGTGAGAGGAGAAAGACTCACCGTATCCGGGTTGAAATTCGCCGTTCTTGGCACTTTGGCATCAGGAAATAGGTGTTTATGTCTCTCGGCTGGGATCGGAGCGGAGAAACTAATCGCATCCAGATCGGAATGGATGAAATTAGGGTCGACATTCGAGTGAGGTCCGATAGGCGCTGCTACCAAGAAGAACGGTTTCCCACTCGCCACACCGTCGTCAAGAAACCCATATGCCTTCTCAGCCAGAACATCGGTACTGTACTCCCCAGGGTGCGAAACCGGAGCCTCCTCATTCCTCTGAAAAGTGGCATTCAGATACTGATACGTGTGCGGATCAAGAAGGAAATCCGAACCGGTCCAGCCAGCCGGGTGTGGCGAATTCCAATTCTCGATCGAGTGCGCGTTGAAGAGTTTCCCGGTGTAGTAGGTGCTGTATCCAGCATCCTGGAGCCAGACGGGGAGCCAATTCTCGTTCCAACCTTGGGAGATGAATTTGGGATAGCCGCCGTAGGGAGGGAAGACGTCGGTGACGTTGGTGTTGTGCGCGTTGCGACCAGTCCAGAGCGTGACGCGGGAAGGGCAACAGACGGCGGTGGAGCAGTAGTGACGTTTAAAGAACGTGCCTTGGTCGATGAGATACTTCTTCAGCAATGGCATGTAGTCTACCGAGTTCAGATGAAGGTCTTGGTCATCGGTGATGACAAAGACAATATTTGGCCTACTCGGGGATTTGAGGCCATTGATGCTCGTGGCTGCTGCCAACAAAAGGGATAGAGACCACTTCATTGTATTTGAACTGTGTGCGTCAGTAATGATTCCATCAGAAGATTTTCAAATATACCTCTATCTTGGACGTCTGTAGGAAGAGCGGCAAAGTCAGAATAGAGCCAAGGGTAAAGAGGTGAAGAGAGGTAGTCCAAGTACAGAGGTGCAATGGACGTCGGTCCCGCCCATCACGAGTACCCGAAGCGGCTTCATCAACGAATTGGGCTGTAGCGTCTCTTCTCTCATTCCATTGCTTGGAATGTACGATAGTGGGGGGTCCGTGGACGATGGATTGCGTGCTCTAGAGGCTGAGAAGCGCAATGGGAACGTCAAAATGGAGACCAAAACACCCCGACCCAGACCGGGGATTTTGATGGTTCTAAAGACGCAATAAAAGTATTCTTTTGACGCTACGCTCGTAGGCCTCGGAAGTGACGCCAGAAAAGACCAGAGAAGAAAAAGAAATTTCAAGTGGAATGAGATATCCTCACCACCTTTGTAACTGAGATACAGAGAAGCCTCAACTCAATTTGTAGAGTGCGTCGTCAGGCAGTGGCTGCTGCACAATGTCACTCGACACTCAGAGGAGAGAAGACGCTGAAGTCATGCTCCCAACCGATGCATCGACGGCGGCTCTCACAAGTGAAGAGACCTCCTCCCTCCTCACCCCGGACAGCAAAGACGGCAACGTCTCATACCACACCATAGAGCATGAGAACACCACGCCCAGCAACGAGCAAGATGACGAGACGCCATCGCCGCCGACCAGCATCCTCGCCACGCTCTCACTCCTGCTCATCGGCGTGCTCATCTCCAACGCCGACGGGACCCTCCTGATGGCCACCTACACATCCATCACGTCCGACTTCCACGCCTCCGCCTACGCCGCCTGGCTCACGACGGCGTACACACTGGCGACGTGCGCGGTGCAGCCGCTCGCGGGGAAGCTGTCCGACATCTACGGGCGCAAAGCCGTGCTGCTCACGGCCTACCTGCTGTTCGCCGCCGGCTGCGTTGTCTGCGGGGTGGCGCCCAGCATCCGCGTCGTGATCCTGGGCCGGGTTGTCAGCGGGCTGGGCGCCGCCGGCATGACGGTGCTGGTGTCGGTGCTGATTGCGGATCGGGTGCCGCTCCTCGAGCAGGCGCGGTGGCGGAGCTACGTCAATGTCTTCTCGACGCTGGGGCGGAGCGCCGGGGGGCCGCTGGGGGGCTGGCTGGCGGATACCGTGGGGTGGAGGTGGGCTTTTGCTGGGCAGGGTCCGCTGATGGTGGTGGCTATGGGGCTGGTGTGGTGGCGGCTCCCGAGTGATTATGCTTCGAGAGGGAGGGGGAAAGGTGAGCCGTCGAGACTCAGGAGGGTGGATTTTGTGGGAGCCGCAGTTCTAGCCGGAGCCATCATCGCCCTCCTCTGGGCTCTGGATACCGCGGGCCAGACGGTGGGAGAGGTACAACCGCTCGTGATCGGGCTCCTGGTACTCTTCCTCACCCTGGGAACGCTCTTCGTCATCTACGAGAACCGATGGGCGCTGGAGCCGGTGTTCCCTCCCAGGTTGCTGATCCAGCGAGAAGTAGCCACGACGTATGCAATCATCGCTCTCCAAACCGCTGCACAGCTGGGCATGATGTACTCGGTGCCGCTCTATTTCCTCAGCACGCAAGCAGCATCCACGACGGAAGCTGGCGCGCACCTGTTCCCCGCCGTGCTCGGAAACACCGCTGGCGCCCTGCTGGCCGGCGCCATCATCCACCGCACCGGCCGCTACAAGACCCTCACGCTGCTCGGCTCCGTGTCCGCGTCCCTCGCGTACCTCCTGCTCATCCTCCGCTGGCACGGGCACACGGGCTGGCTCGCGAGCCTGTACATCGTCCCCGGCGGCTTCGGGAGCGGCATCACCTTCACCACTGTCTTTGTCATGCTGACCGCCAGCGTGCGGAAACCGGACATCGCCGTGGCGACGGGAGGGCTGTTTCTCGCGGGCAGCATGGCCATGGTTACAGGAATCGCGGCTTCGAGTGCCGTCCAGCTGGGCTGTTTGAGGACGCTGCTTGTGCGGGCGTTGGGAGATTCTAACCCGGTATGTGACTCAAGGATAAGCTGGCGAGAGTTGATACTCATGTGAAACAGGTGGTTCAAAAAGTCATTGAAGACGTAAGCGCTATTCATGGTCTCGAGGAAGGAGTGAGGAAAGTAGTGGTGGAGTGCTATGTCAAAAGTCTGGAATATTGCCACAGTAAGTAAATTGATCTGACTGGAGGGAAAAGAGACTGACGATTCCTGTAGTGGTTTCACTCGGTTGCGCATTGCTGGCACTTGCTATCGCGTTCACAATCAAGGAGCGAAGATTAAAGTAAAAAAAGTAGAAATTCCTTCACATAGAGATGACACATTGTTTAGGGTAAAAAAGAGAGATAGAATTGTATTTATGGGCTCGATAGACACATGCCAATTGAGGATTAACAATATTTATCTGCTCTACGCCATAAGCCAAATACACTACAGATCCAATCTAGTTAGCAAACGAGATGCTTGCGGTGCCAACTTGGCGGCCATCAACCCAGTTAGAAAACTCCAGAATGCCTTTTACAGCGCCGAATTCGATCTTGATCTCAAAGTTGATCTTATAGTACCTGATACCGTGCAAATAGGCGGTTTCGACTCGGTTCAGGTCCATGGAAGAAAAGTCAAACGTAATCTCTCCGACTTTCACAACACCTGTACGAGGATCTTAGTTTAAATGCCACGAGTGAAGAAGATTCACAACTTACGCTCATGGTCAACTGAGAGAGGTGCAATATTGAGGTTGCAGCTGTAGAAAAAAATGGTGTAAAATTTGCGGCCACCTTCTTTGTACTTGAAATATAACCGATGAGATCGGACGGTTTTGATGGTAACATCCTCACCCTATTATATTACGCTCAGTTCATGATTCCATTTGGGTATTGAGCAATTGAACCTACCTTTGCAATCTTCCAATCCATTTCGTAAATAAGTCTCTTATCATAGCCTTGGACAAACGGGTCCAGAGAGGCTTTGCTCGCATCATCAACGCCTGCAACGAACAGCCTGCCGATTTCGTAACCATAGTGGCGGCGTTGCTTCCGGGCCGATGGTGCTAGACCTGTTAATCCTCGAAGGGCGGCGCCCTTTGTAATGGCAGCTTGACTAGAGAATGTTAGACTTGTGTTGGGAGGGGGGAAGTCACACCCACGGGAATGATGGGCGGATGAGAGTAATATTCCCGTTATTACTACACCAAGATTGGAGTTTATCGAATAAGTATGGTGACTCACTAAATCCGCCGACAAGAATTATTCGCTTTCAGTGTTAGCAATTGTTAATCTCTTGCCAGAATCGATGCTCACCTCAATGGTCCAACCCAGCTTCTTTGCTTCTTGAACTTGGGCGTTCACCAGGCCAATGACTTGGTCAATAACAGGATCGAATAAATAAACCATATCGTTCCTTTGTGCTTTAGTACAGTTTCTAAATGGTGAGGTTGCCATCAGGGCATGACATACCTAGAGAGCTTCACCCCGCCCTCCGCTTCGTCGTAATGTGCAAGATTTGTGGATTGCAATTTCAACGACCCAATACTCTTCTCGTCATCGAAGTCCTCTGGAAAACCTCTCTTTACGCGCTCAAAAGATTGCATAAATATACTTCCTGGTCCTGTCTTCGCGGCATCCAAGGCTGTAAATGAACTTCCAAATCGGTCGGTCATGAGCTTGTGCAGATTTCGATCAATGTAAGTTGCACCACACTTGCCACCTAGCATCCGCAATCAGCATGATAATTTCAATCATTTAGAATTACTCGCCTTCTCCAACAATGAGTTCTTCAAACTCCAACAAAGGATTAATGGCCGTGATAGAGTAAGTCGTCAAATCCACAGTCCCACCACCGCAATCGCAAACCATAACATTCTCACCAACCTTCTCAGTTAGCATAAATAACTCAAGTAGCCATTGCGTAAAGATACCTTGACTGCATCCTGAGCCCCTGGAGCTGTGAGCTGCCTGAGAGTCCAGATCGCAGCAGCTTCTGGTTCAGGAATAACATTGATCATATCCATAGCCCGGGTAACGAAGCCAGCTTCAATAGCTGCCTCGCGTGTTGCATCTTGTGCCTCGTCCAGCCAGGTAGCTGGAACCGTGATCCAGCACTCGATGGGAGTAAGCTTCATAAAATTGGCTCCCTTCTCCTTGTCAAGTCGATCAAAGACGAACTTGCGCACCTCGCGAAGAAAATCTGTACAAACACCCTGGGCTGATCTAACTCCTGGAAGGCTCATCATGCTTTTTCCGACAAATTTAGCAAGAGTAGGATCATCAAACTTTCCTTGAGGGGCGTTTTCGTCTAGCAACAGCTTAGTCCAAGAGTGAGAAACCATGCCAGGTTCGACAATAAAACCCCACTTGTTGCCAGAGAAGTTGTTTTCGGTCCCATATGCAATCACTGTAGGCGTTTTCCACTCCAAGTCCCTGTCTCTGCCATCTCCTGGCCAAGTGTTTACAGTATTGATAGTATTCCAGTCAGCCTCGTTAGAAAATACGTAGCTAACACCTATTCAAGTTAGATGAAGCTTGGAAGTGATGAAAATTTCTTACCAGTGTATGTGGTGCCATAATCGACAGAGAGAATACACTTGATTCTTTTTGAGGCTACTGTTGGTAGATGGTCTGGCTCCGTCTGATGGAGAATGGAGGACATTGATGCTTCTGCTTCTTGAAGATACCTAGAAGAGAAATGCGAGAGAGAATAACTCACGTTGTTGTTTTATAAATTAATATTCTTTGTCAACTTTCACTGCACGCATACCTCGTTTCATGCCATAGTCTTCCATAGCCGAGATTGTATTGCTCTTCTGATATGTTTCAACATTCGCATATTGAGAAATCGGCCGGGCAGATGTCAAAGACTTTCCCTTTTAAATGTCTGCAATCATTCGTTGGGTTTCACCGTGCTTTGAAGAGTGACTAGGTGGGGCATGTTCGGATTTTCAGAGAATCGTGGCTTGAAATCTGAATCATGCCTAAGGTCTTACAAGACTACACAGTATTCAGAAAGAAACTTACTTGATGTTTTAAAATCTCTCATACTATATGATCCAGGCTACATTATCCAAAATATTGCGAGGTAAAGCTAGAAGGTTCTCATAAAAGGATTATGCATTGCTTCGGAAGCTGTTTGAAGATATCTGTGTCAAAATATCTTGTATCCAAGAAGCAGTCTTTTGAGCATTGGAAGACATTATCCTTGAGAATTAGATGGTAAGTTCTTGATTTTGAAAAATAGCTTTCAGAAATTAACTTAGCTTCTCGAGATGTAAAATCGAGAGTTCAAGATATAACTTCATAGAATTCAAAACCGGTTACTCTGAAGCCTCAGCCAAATATTTTGGAGTTTCAATAGAAACAGTCCATAATCTTAGAAAGTCAGTGAATCAATTTTGGTCGCAGGCATGTAAGCCTAATACCACCGATGATGGTAAAATTGTATACAAAAGAGATCTGACCACAAAACGTGGCAGTTGCAGAATTCGAAGAACCAACGATCTTTATAGAAGTCACCAGAAAAGAACGTCTGCCTGTTAAAGTAAACATCTACCGCATTTCCCCACGATTATTGATTTGTCGCTGATTTAATGAAACAGCCAAAAATGGAATGCTTCAACCACTTGAAAAATTCCACAGTACAAGAACCAGCCCTAAAAAAATGGCAGGAAGAGAAATACAAGAAATTAATTTACCATTCCGGTTTCAACCAGGTAGACGTAAAATTCAAAATCTACAAATCAGGAAAAAATCCAATTTCAAAGGCACCTATAACGAAAGAACATCAGCGAATGGCCAGATTGATCCTAAGCATGGGCAACCACCAAAGTGTGCACGACAACAAACAGAAAGCCATGAACAAGAGCAGAGTGTATCAATGCTGAGCGATAGCCATAAGTTATTCAGCGACCGCGAACCAGATTTCAATCCATCAAAACAGCCGTTCAAGTCGTCAAAAGGGCACGAAGATCGGCGAAGCGCAGAGGAAACTTCAAACAATCCCAAAATTGAGAGCACAAAACTAGTTGAGATAATCGACGTGATTCAAAGAGATTTTAACAACCGATTCCACGAACTTAAGGACATGGTGACTGTCTTTGTAGAGACAACCACCAGACAACAAGAAATAGAAATTGATACGTTAAAGAGGGAATTAAAAGATAAGGGCCAGGAGCTGAAGGATTGGGAAGAACAAATTGTTGCAGCACAACAAATCATAGCCGAAAATAAACGAAGACCAAAGACCAGTCTAACAGAGGATGAAAGTACAATTAAAGGGAACATTATGAATCTCCAGGATGAAATCAAATCATGGGCGAGGAAATGGGGAGGTGCTGATTTCTCCGCCATTGAAAAATTGACTGAAAAGGCAAAAGACACGGTTGCAGCACAATTGAAGCAGTTTATGATACTTGAAGATGGAAAAATCCCATTGTGTTTGAGAAGTAGAGATATGGAAATAAAAGGATCCCAGCTCTGTTTGGAAGCGATGTTGGGGCACTGGGTCGGGACTAAGGTTTTCAATGCTCCGTTTCGACCTCTAAGAAAATCCATCTTCGCCGAACATAGGTCGAAAACGAAGCATCAGAATGATAAAAACAACATGTCTCATTTAACGGTTCCGGCAGACAAAGTTCTCCAAAATTTATATGACACACTCTCCAAGGGTAAGCATCTCTCCCCTAACCTCCATTCTCTCACTCACAACACAGTAAATAAAAAGAAAGCGCAGCTCTGGAGAAGCGATACGCTATCCATTTTGGATCCTGCATTGACCGATTCAGCTTCTCCAGAGATATCACGCGTACAAGGAGAAGCTGCCGCACGGCGGATCCAAACGGCTTCCGAACTGGCCTATTTATTCCTCGAAACTAGCATCGCCCATCTCTTTTTCTCAGAAACCACGCCAACTGATATCAAGCATCGCCGCGAAAAATTGCAGAGGATTTTCCAAACCGCATTGGACGAGGCTGGAAAGCTATGGAAACAACTCACCATCACACAATGCGTTTATCTCTCAGATCTGAGGCATGAAACTTTCAGCCATCGTTCAGAGTTGTTGAGAGCTCATGGTTTTCATAAGTTGGGAGTTGATGACGACGAGCATCGCTTGGATGGCCATCCCGTCCGTGTTGTTCTGTTCCCCGTGATCAAGGGATATGGAAATATGGATGGTGAGAAATATGAGCAGGAACGGATCTGGGGCAAGGGAATTGTCTGGTTGGATGAGTGATGCTTTCGAAATGGATTTGAAATAAAATTGCCAGGATAATTCGAAATAGGGTTGGAATAAATTACCAGGATAATTTCTGAATTGATGTTTTCTCAAAACACCACCAAATACTTGAATTCGCATGCCATCGTGGTTTCCACTGTCTTCTTAAGGTCTAAGCCTTTCATATATTCATAAATGCCATTATTGATATGGGATAATGAAGGTATTTAGTAGCGAGCGTTGAATTATATATCCCTTAGTGCAGGCACTGTTGTGTTTTAGATCAAGCAACACTTTGCCATGTATCTTAATCTTATTGCATTGCTAGGAAAGAACAGAAGTGTTCTACATTGCTCAATCTCGAAGGGAAGAAAGACGGAGACTATTCAATCCTCTTCTTTCCCTCCTCCGCATTAGTGTATCTCGCCGTACTGAGACCTCTCTCATGTCTCGCAACCAGAGTTCCGATGACCTTGTCTTTTCGAACATTACTAATAGCCTCATTATAACCTTCTGTCGCCCATGGTCTTGGGTTGAGCTTCGGCCAATTAACCTGTTTCCATTTAGTACATGAGTTCTCAAATGCGAGGAAATCTTACATATAGCATTCCATTGGTATAAATGAAATTCAACGACCATAATCCAACAAGAAACCAAAATAAAATAAAGATTCGGATCGGAAGAACTGCGCCATCAGGAACTCTTCGAGTGACAGTTCCTACGAACACGAAGAAAAAGCTGAAAGCTAGAATATATGGAATAGCTTGAATAAGCAACGGTCTCCTGTCACCGAAGATAAAACGTGATCCAGTCTCTGGCAAATACGCTCCCATAAAAAGATCGAATGCATCTTGTTTTGGGCCATCTGTGAAGTTGTTTTTCACGTATCTCATGATGGAGTTCCGCAAATCTTGAAGAGCTCCAGATTTGGTTCGTACACCTGTGCGAGTGAAGTCCGTCTTCAGAGCTCCAGTACCAGAGTATGATTTGGAAACTATGTCAGCATTGTCTGCCCAAAGCTTTCTGAATAACACCTCAAATGCAGGATCCGCCGAGGTAAAGGTTTCACCACGCGCAAGCACACCAAGGTCAGTAAGTTGTCGATTCAGTGCATAACGGGCAAGCATGCTCTGTACAACATTGGTTCGATCAAGGCAGTCCATGCAGTTGGTTCGTACAACGCTGGTCTGGTGGTTCCTAACTTCCAGGCGACCCGAAGAATCAGCCGGCATATCCACGCCACGAAAGTACTGTTGCGCTTCAAGTGCATCGTGCAGTTTGTCCAGCAGGAGCTGAACTCGGTGCCATCTCAATCCCTTTGTTTCGTGATGGAAATCAAAGTAGATGTAATGGAGTCGATCCATCTCTTGGTTGCGGCTACGTGATTCTACGGTCCGGAATTTCTCATCAGTGATGCTATCATGTTCCTTGCTTTCAGAAGGAGATGAAACAAGAAGTTTGACCATTTGTTCATATGCTTCTTTGACCCGTACTTCTCTGCCCGTCTGCTTGACTAAATTCACGAGATAGTTGTCCCCGTAGATCCGGATCTGCTCGTCAAAGTGCGCCTTTGCTGCAGAAACTGCATTTTCAACCCCTCGGACTTGTAGCTTTGGTGTATAATGCAAGGTGCTGACTTCGGCCCAAAAGACTGGTACACTCCCTCTGGTTTGTACGTAGGACAGAATTTGAGATTCCTTCCCGCCCGAACCTCCAATTTTGCCATTTTGCATACCTGCACCACCAGCAAAACCACCAAGACCAGCTGTATTGTCGTTGAGGACAAGTATTTGCTCGGATTCGTTAAAATTGGACACATTTCCTTGCTCATCTACCCCTCTTGAGAAGTATCTAGTTCCAGCTCGGTGTCGTGATCGTCGAGTGATGAGAGCCACTGTCAAACTGGTGTTCTTTATACGAGTGGGAATAATCTCGAGCATGCCGTAAATGACAGGGAGGACATAAGGGTCAACACCTGGTTGTTGGCCTTGTTGCTGTCGACTCCCCGATGCCCGAAAGTCGATTAAATCTGATTGTATGAATCTATTCCAAAAGAACCGATCATCTGCCCTCTTCCACAGAGGAGCGGATACGTCCAGTTGTGACTGTCTCTGGAACGTGTTGGTTATATCCAAGGAATACGAAAAGTACATGGGCCCGGACTTGATAAAGGTCTTGAGTAAAGTGACATAGTTGTCCTCATCTTGATCGTGGAGTGGTCTTTCGCGGAGAGGCAGGAATTCAGTTGCAATGACTCTGTATACCATATGGCCCTTCAATCTGCCCATTGGCTGAGCTTTCGTAATGACTATGATGTACTTGTCTATAGTGTGGTTAGCCTTGAAGGCCCAACGTTGTTACCTCCATACCTAAACGCAACTTGATAATGCCCAAAATTCCTGCAATACTCGAAACCCTCTTCCCTCCCAGCAAAGTTCCATCATTCAATCGCAGATCTCCAGATGGCCGGTCGACGACCAGGGTCGGAGCAGATGGTGACGAAGGAGATGTAAATGCATAATGAGATGTGGAAGCATGGACATTGATGTCCCGGAATGGAAGAGAAGCCATGATGGAAATTGAAATGAACGCGATTAGATCAGCTCCTCTTGAGGCCAAAAGAACAAACAAACATGTGGCGCTGTTTGCTTGAGGACTTGAATACTGTCTTCTGCAGCTCTAATTCCAATCCAAGCCTCGTAAATTACGCGGCTAACAGGGGTGTGGCAATAGACATTTGGACTTTATGTGTTAGAGGGACGACTCTGTCCGTGACGAAAGAAAGTCAGGTATTGCTGTAGACTTCTCCTGTAATTCTCGAGGACAGTATTGGGATAATCAGCAAAGCAGTCTCCATTCAGACTTTTCACATTAAAACACTTTCATTGGTGTGAGAGTGTAAGTATCGGTCCCAAGTTTTCCATATCAATCCCCAGGATTACGCAGCTCGGTATCACGTGGAGCTAGCTTGTTGTCGCCTTCCGCAGCTCAATCCCATCAAAGCATCGTCACTCCAAGAAACTTCCCACCAGACAACACGCATCCTCCAAGCAAACATTACATCTTCCTCCATACGATTTACTCCCTGGGCTAGGACTCTACGACAATAAACTCACACTCATCATACTGCTTCGCTCCACCATGGCTGCTAGAGGCCCAGCAGGCACCCGTGGCGGTAACCGCTTTGCTCAATTCAAGCTGGTATTACTCGGTATGTGGGGCTGTTCTCTCAAAAACCGCGAGAAAATGATCTAACCATTGTGTATAGGAGAATCTGCCGTGGGAAAGGTTCGTGGTTCACTTGACAGCCGAGCATCCATATTGACTGCTATCAGAGCTCCCTAGTCCTTCGATTCGTCAAGGTGAACTTCCATCATTATGGCTTAGATACCGCTGATATTGACCATTATTAAGGATCAATTCGATGACTTTAGAGAATCAACAATCGGAGCTGCCTTCTTAACGCAAACCATTTCTCTTGACGACAACACAACAGTAAAGTTTGAGATATGGGATACGGCCGGACAAGAGAGATATAAATCGCTTGCGCCGATGTACTACCGAAATGCGAACTGTGCCGTGGTGGTTTATGATATTACACAAGCTGTAAGATTCTGTCGCTGGATGCTAGAGATTGGAGCTGATATTCCATAGGCATCGCTAGATAAGGCCAAGCAGTGGGTAAAAGAATTGCAGAGACAGGCAAACGAGAACATAATCATCGCTTTGGCTGGGAACAAGCTCGATTTGGTAACAGCTAACCCCGACAAACGGGCGATCAGTATTGCGGATGCGGAGGCCTATGCTAAGGAAGCCGGACTTCTATTCTTCGAGACATCTGCGAAAACATCCGAAAATGTTCGAGAACTTTTTACATCTATTGCCAAAAAACTCCCATTAGACCAGGCTGGCCCGAGAAATCCCAGAGCTGGCGGGCGAGGCGGGGTGGAGCTGAGATCAGAAACATCAGCAGTACAAGGGGGCCCAGGATGTGCTTGCTAAAGATCCATGGAGATGTCCTGGAGTGGGAGTATATTTGCGAGGAATGATAGGAAATTACTCCAGGTCTTGAGTTAACAGTCAGCTCTCCAATGTTGTTGTCTTCGATAGATTTCGACTTGGTGCATCCGACGTGGATAGATGCGTATTCCGGCCATTAATGATAACCGTCTTTAATACCTTGATCTGTCCGGATTGTCGTTTCTGGGTTATTTGTGGCAGGAATTTTCTGCATGGCGTGGAGGTTTTCTTTGAGCTGTTCTGCGGCATTTTGGGTGTACGATATGCAATAGAACACTTGCACGACCTAATACTGTCTTCCAGCTGTAAAATAATCGTAATGTAATGTGTGAACATTAAACTAGATATTTTAGCACTTTTTCGTTGCCTCACAAGCAGCCCAGCCTTGCGGGATCGGTTCGCTTGGCACTCTGGGAGCTTGCACCTCCAAGATTTTCCGACCTCACGCTTCAACATCACAACTTCAACCACCATCCGTCGCCAACGCAGCCCGTCATGCTGCGCGCCTCTCTTCGGTCGACGAAGGCCTTTGGTTACACATCAAGTGTAACCAACGCCGGACGTCAATGGCACGCGATACAGCCTGGTCGGGTTGGATCGGGAAGCTTGGTATGAATTCCCAGCCTTTCAAATCTACTCAATTGAGGATGAAAGCAGTCGCTAATTGATATTTTAATTTTAGAGAGGCTTCGCCGATGAGGTAAAGCCTAGTATCAATAACTCGAAATCTGCTGTGCTGCCTGGATCCGCCAGTCCAAGTACCTCAGAACCTCTCCCTCCTGGAGCAGTCGCAACATCAATAAACGCGAAAACAGCAACTACGCCAGTTACGAACCCTACAATTCCACCTCCAAATGTCCCTCTCACCCCTCCTAATCCTGCACCTTCGGCTCCTGTTCCTCCCCCTTCACCACCACCAACTGTAAAACCAAAGCCAAGACGACTTTTCCGAAGATTCTTCACTACGGTAATCCTACTTTCTGTGCTTGGATTTGGAGGTGGTGTTGCCTATTCAAGAGTCAATGATAACTTTCACGATTTCTTTACCGAATACGTTCCTTTTGGAGAAGAAGCTGTACTTTATCTAGAGGAGAGGGAGTTCCGAAAACGATTTCCCAAACGTGCCGGAACACAGCCTAGAGATACTGGAAATACACTGGAGATTCCTAGCAAAAGCGGTGTTTCGTGGAAAGTGGCAGAGCCAACGACTGGAAGGCATGCAAATGCTACAACAGAAGCTCCAAAGCCCAGTCAAGCTCTACAACACCCTGAAGAGACAAAGCGTAGTGAGCAAGCAAAGGCTGTTCAGATTGCTAAGGCCGAGAAGGAAGAGAAGGATGCAAGCAAACCTGTCGCACCTGTCGGCAAATCGCCCGAGCCTAAGTCTGTAGCAAAACCTGGCCACCCCGTAACATCTGAAGCTGCTCCAAAAGTAGCTGCCTCTCCAGCTCCTGTCCCGGTAGTTGCCCCAGCAGCTGCTTCAGCATCTGGAGCAGTCGCCTTTACTCCACCAGAAGTTGACCAACCTTCAAAGTTTCCTCCTGAGGTCACGCGCATCGATCCTATCAACATCAAAGATGCAAATGAACCTTTAGTTCAGGATCTAGTCAAAATCATCAATGACATAATCACCGTTGTAAATGCAGACAACTCGGATCAGAGGTTTTCGGCCACCATTGGGAAAGCTAAAGGTGAATTGAGTAAAGTTGGCTCTAAAATATTAGCTTTGAAGAAAGACGCCGAAAAGAATGCTGAATCCAAGGTTCAATCTGAAAAGGAGGAATTTGATCGTGCAGCCAAAGAACTCATCCGTCGTGTTGAAGCCGAAATGGCCCAACAACAAACACAATGGCAAGATGAGTACAACACCGAGCGCGAAAAACTACAACAAACATACGAGCAGAAACTCAAGGCCGAAATCGAACGTGCTAATGAAGTTAATGACAAACGCTTGAACAATTCTCTGCTCGAACAAGCTGTTGAAATGAAGCGAAAATTTATCCAAGAAGTCCAAGACCGCGTGGAAGAGGAGCGAAATGGTCGCCTCGGTAAACTCACTGATCTATCAAAGACGGTGACTGAACTAGAGAAATTAACCACGGATTGGAATTCGGTTGTGGATGCCAATCTGAAAACACAACATTTACATGTTGCTGTTGAGGCTGTGCGTGCCAACTTGGAGAAGAGCCAAATCCCAAGACCCTTCACTCGTGAATTGGCTGCCCTGAAAGAAATCGCTTCCGATGATCCAGTTGTTAATGCTGCAATCGCGTCCATCAACCCTACAGCTTACCAGCGTGGCGTTCCATCCTCGGCACAACTCATCGATCGTTTCCGTCGCGTGGCCACTGAAGTTCGTAAAGCTTCTCTCCTGCCAGAAGACGCCGGTGTTGCTAGTCACGCCAGTAGCTACGTGTTGAGCAAGTTGCTCTTCAAGAAGAAGGGCGTTGCTGTGGGTGATGATGTCGAAAGCGTCTTGACGCGAACAGAAACTTATCTCGAAGAGGGCGACTTGGATTCTGCAACGAGGGAGATGACGGCGTTGAAAGGATGGGCGAAGACTTTGAGTCGGGATTGGCTTACTGAGGCGAGAAGGGTCTTGGAAGTGCAGCAAGCGCTTGATGTAAGTTTGATGAAGTCTTCTTCCTTATTATTGTAGAGAGCTAATGTGATAAAGGTTATTGCCACAGAAGCGAGGCTACAGAGCTTGAGGGTCGAATAAAGAGGACTGACTTCCTTTTGTGCATGCATGATGGAGAGGGAAAGCGAGGCTTGTATGAGATACAAATTAGATATGTATTTTATTCTTGATCTGTTAATGTGATGGTCAAACATTCGAGAAACGCGAAGCTCTATTTGGAAGGACGTTGCTGAAATTTCCATCCATCACAAGGAGAAGTTTCCTATCCGAAGGTTGTTTTCTTCTGGAACAAACAGTGTCCACTTTTGATCTCTTTATCATATATTCAAGAAATCAGAACAGAGAGAGTAGAACTGGAAAGTCTTCCAAGTACACCAATAGGGTTGACGTCAGTTATACTGATGATGAAAGAGATGAAGCGCCTAGGACTCGGCAATGGAATACGGATTGTGATACAAAATTCTATTATCCTATTTTTGAGCCGATGAATCCAATTTCAATCCGTCCTCACCCCAGGCCTACTGTGTTCCATTCTTCGGGGGTAGCGCAGCGCAGCCTATTACAAGGGTAATTGCTGCACAGAAGTCCCACAACCCAGATTATCAATGGCTGTTTCGCACCCCGTTAAATAAAATCCTCATTTCTACTCCGCTGTCCCATACGAGGTTGAGTAGTAGCCCCTCGCTTCTTCTGCTGTGTCTTGACTATGCGCTCGTACTCTTTCTCACGCTCATGCTGCTCCTTGCGCTCATGATAAAAGGATCTTTCGCCAACCAGCCCTAATGAGTTGGTAGGAGTCATGATTTTTGAACTCTCGATAATAGGGGCAGGTGGAAAGAGTAAAGATGCCACATTCTTAGGAAAAGGTGAGAAAGCTCCGAATCCTTCTGCGATCCCCCGAGATACCTCGCTTCTGTCACCTCCATATTGTTGGTCCCATATGTTGGTGGCGGAATCGGGCTGGGGTGACGCCGGGGATGGCACCCAGTTCCGTATGCTTAGAGGATTGATGGACGGTTCTTTCTCCGATTTCTTCCTGTCAAAGCCACCACTGCTACTCTCATTGAACCCCATTATGTAAGCTTGTGCTGCAGGCCGGATCACCTCCTTGGGCCACTCATAGCCATATGCCATGTCGTTGTCTGCTTCCTCCTCCTCCTCCTCCTCCTCCTCTTCTTCTTCTTCCACCTCGGTGGTTGATATTCTCACTTCTATCTCACGCATCCAGTACTTCAACTCCTTCATATCTGGCCAGTCAGCACCACCCTTCCCGCCTCGCTTCTCATCATTATTCACTTTAGTGTACCTCAATCTACCCTTCGGCAGCTTAGGTTTAAAGTGTGCTCGTCGGAGATGGGCAGCTGCACTATAGTATGCGTTGTATTCCTTCATTTGATTGCAGGGTTTACATTTTGCTAGAGGTAGCAAAGGCTTAGGATGACTTGTGTCATCCGTCGGCTCAACGCAAATGATCTTTTTGACTACTCGATTATGGGTTCGATCTTGATGCCGTCGGAGTTCATGCTCGCCACGGAACCCCTCCGGAAGTGCGTTGCAAAGCTTACAGTATACACGAGAATGTGTCGGTCTTTTATAATGTGATCGAGCAACAGGTGGGTTATTCTGCTTCTCGAGGTATTCGGTGTTCCCAAAATTTCCATGTGTGGTTGATGTCTGCTTCTTGTACAGGTTTATTGTTTCCACCGAAAGATTCTTCTTCATCTCGTTCAACGACTTCTCCAGTGGGACAACGTACACAGCGCCAAAGATATCTGACGCAACAACATGACCATAAACACCGCCACTCCAGCTATCAAAGACCCAAGACCCGCTGTCCCCTTTTCGTAAATCTGTTTCAATCGTGTTCAGCATTGTACAATATTAGCTGTGACAAAAGCTTACGTTCATTGTGATTGAGCTCTAGTTTGCAGACCATATCCATGGATGTTCTTGGTGATAGCAAAAGATGTGTCGGGGGTGATAAAATTCCTCCCAGCCATCCACTTTGGCTGGAAGTTACTATAACTCTTGTCCCGCCTTCCAATAATCCTCCCTGTGAAAGAATCCGGCGGGCTTCCCCATCTGGAAAAATCGGATCGTGATTTAGCAGATGAAGAGATTGATTATATATCTCAATCAAGGCCCAGTCGCCTCGTCCCAAAGAAGGTGGACTCTCACATGAAGATTTATACACTAATCCCAAACTCATCCATGATTTAGTATCATATTTCCAGGGTGGATACAGGTTTGCGGTTGTTGATCCATTCGTGGACAATGTATCAAGATCCAGTTCATAACAATCATCCTCTCCGGAAAGCGAAGCCTTATCACTATCACCGGTGTCATCTGATTCCGATTCTGAATCTAATAAATCTTCCTCTTCATCGATACCGCCGACAAGAAAGTGTCCTGCTGTCATGGCAAACACTCGTCCATTCGCTTCGAGGAGACCTCCGATTGTTGCGAAGCGGTCTTCACCGTTGATCACCGCTTTCACAACCACCCCACAAAGTGTATCACCAAAAGGTGTACTAACATCGACATAACACTCAACTCCCTCGATTTCTCCAAGGCGATCCGAAGGTTCACTTTTCATGAGCGACATTGGAGATGACTCGCATATATAGATTTTAAAATACGGCGAGAATCGATCAGGGTTTGGTGGTTGAAAATCCTCCAACACAGTTGGTTGCTTGAAGAATTTTCGAACCTTCTTGGCAGTAGTCTTGTCACACTGGAGAAAGACCCATGGCTCAGCTTCAGCTTCGCTAGCGCCGAGAACCTTCAAGGTCATCAAGATGCCCTGATATCCTTGCACCTTTCGCGTCAATTTTCTGATCTCATCGGCGTATTGTTCTCTCAAATCATTGAATCTCACTTCTGTCAACCGGGGTATTGACCTATCGTAGGCTTTGAGCTTTATTTTATTCCTTCTGAGGCTCGGCGGCCAGAGTCCCTTCTGTTTCCCTACCGAGCTCCCGCTGATAGCTGCTTCTTCCAGGTTTTCTGGACTGGAGAGTTGCGACGCATACCCAGAGTCGAGTTGCGAAGGATTAGTCTTGGAACAATGAGATTCAGACTCTGGTTTGATGATCAGTGCCGGCTCCGCTTCGATGATCGTTGTCGGCTCTATTTTGACCGTTGATGTCGACTCCGTTTTGATCATCGATGCCGGCTGTGTCTGGACCATTGATGTCGGTTCCGTTTTGATCATTGATGCAGATTCTGTTTTGATCATTGGTGTAGGCTCTCTTCTCAGAGATAAGCCCGTTACACTTTCGGCACGTACTGGATCTCGAAGCCTCGTTTGTGTTGGCTCCATCTTCTCAGACATCGCCGACCGATCGAAAAAAGTTCTCTGATGGCTAGAAACTGTAGTCATAGTTCCGCTCATCGAAAAGTTTCGTATCTTTGTTGATCTGAGGAAAATGAAGGTTTCAAGGCTGATGAAGAGTGCGATTCAAGTTGTACTCATTGCGGGCAACCTAGTCTACATACACTGCTTCAGCTTCACCGAGAGCAAGCATCGTAGTTGGCTGGAATAACGCCATGCATGTCACAGCCTCCACCAAGAATACCTGATACCGCGGTCGGTTGACTTTCCGAGGCACAACTAGAAAATTCAAGGCTGGATTCTTACAGTGTTGATGAAAAGTCTAAGAATTCGACAAATTTTTGTCTGCAGATGCCATCTCTCAAAGCGAGTCGCACTTCTTGGTGACAAACACTTTCAATGTATTGAAGGGGTGTAATATGTACTAAATGCGGACTGTCGATGTCTCTAAGTGGGAAGTAGCATCTAGAAGGAGGCCACGAATTAATTCACCTCTCTCTTATTAAAGAAGAATAACTTTAAGTATAACATGAATTGCCCATTGCTAATTGAATCTCTTCCAACTAGTGTTTACTCTTTCATACAGATTTACTTATATTATCCAACACCTATGTTAATTACATAAACTCTGTTCTGATGTGCTACCTCTTCAAGTACCTGCAGAGCAGAGCGCCTCGCGAGGCCCAGCGCTGCTTTGACGGGTCTCAAACAGCAATAAGCGATGAGTTGGCGCGTACAGACTAAAAGCCACGCTGTTAGTGGGAATGGTATTAGTAAGTCATCCCCAAATCCAACAATTCTCAGCGCGTAAATCTCTGTGGCTGAAACACCTTCTACGCGCCAGCTGGAGGCAATTCCTGGAACAAGTCATTTTTTAACACAGGAAACTCTTTTCAAAAAGAATCCTTTCAATCTTTCTTCGCGGAAAAAGTAATAATTCTATAATTCTTTGAGAATAAAGAGTTTTTCATAGGCGTTACAATCTCTTTCCGACGATGGAAGAAGCATCTCCTTCGCAGCAGCCCGAAGCCCAGAGGTCAAGTGCTGAAAATTCAAGACGGTTCCAAGACGAGTATGAGTTTTCATACCTTTCGGAAGCAGCAGAGCTCATATGTCAAGACTCAGACCTTCAGATATTTCAGCGTTTCGACGAACTACGAGTTTTCGTGATTCTTCGGCACCAGCGTCGATTGGCAGCCCTGGTTGAGGAAATGGAAGCCTTGAAGAGAAAGGCTCCGATAGATGGTAATGAAAGAGATGTATGGGAGGGTAGAACGCTTGATGGTTTCACCAAAGTCATCGAATCTACCTTGAGAGATTATGGTACGTGATCAGTCTTAAAGTACAATCTGAACAACAAGCTGAGTGCTTCCAGATGCTGCAATTTTAGCTCAGGCAAGGGTCGATCAATTTCCTCGCCCGCCTCAAAAGTTCTTGACTAGCTTCATCAGATTCTGCTCAAGCAATATATATTTGCTGAATGTCGATCTTGGGGTAGATAAATCCAGAAGAAAGATCAGAGGAAGGAGCGCGGATTCACTAGCAGCAATAGCTGCAACAGAGAAATCTTGGACTCATCGCTTGGTTGATAAAAGCGAATTTCTGCGCACGCGCCTTGCTAAAGTAAGCTCTCCGCTTCAATTTGAACCCTGAATCATTTTTCGCCTCAGCGTGTTTAGTTGCGTGTCTTGACTTGGTAATTTTATCTTACGAAGAAGCCAGACATTGGAGTATAGGACAGTTGAGAACAAGAAACGAAACAATAAAGGATGGCATATTACAACATACTCAGAATCGAAAATCCGGAGCGTGGAAATCATCTTCTTGAATGTTACCTTCGGTCTTATGTTGATTTGCCCTATTATCGCACTCTCATTTGTGAAGAGTGCCGTGTGGAAATTAGTCATAGTGCTAAGCTTCTTGCTATTCGGTGCTATTCTCACGTCAGGCATAATCACTAAGGCAAATAACACTGGTCTAGGTGTTCTAGCAGGGTATGTTACTCATTCGAATCACCATTTAATCGTTCTTTGGACTTTGCTCATCCAAGTTATAGGTACGGTGCAATCCTTGTGTTCTTTCTTGGCGTGAACGTAAACACCTCTTAATGAATTTGTAGCTGGATCTGATCTAGGAGATTGCGAGGAGTTTAGGCTTGGTATCCCCAAAAAAATTTATGTGTTAAATTGAGCATGATCAGCTTATAGATTGCATAAATTCCACGGATACCTGCCTCATTTCATAGTAACTTGATTTATAATCGAGTAAATTTTTCAATTGAAATAACTAGGAAGGAAGAGGTACCATTTCTAAAAGGCTCTTAAATCCTGCGCCAAAACTTTTGACAGCACAATATCAATAAGATATAAAAGAAGGCATGAAAAAAATAACCACTTGAGCTTAAGCATTCGTTCGGCCATCATGGCGCCAAGTGGGCTTCTTCTGTCCGCTTAAATTCATCGTAGAAGAGTGAGCTTTGCCGGCTAACGCACACCACTCTGTCATTATTGTTGGCATCTTTCTTGACAGTGAGAGTAAAACTTAGTTCCTTCCATCCATGAGAATCATATCGGTCTATGGTGAAGCCAATTGGCGACAGTGGCTGAAGTCGAATCGACAAATCTCCCGTGCGAATAAATCCAGTGGGTTGGGGTTGTAAATGAAGAGAATTAGTGAAAGCTCCGACAATTCTCACCTTCTCTCCTTCAATAATAATTGTCTGCTCTATAGACTCACAACGGTATGTACCGTCTAAGTAAACTGGGCGTAGATTGGGAGCACTTTTCTTGGTATCTTCGATTGCCAATCTATCCAAGAGACTCTGGCCTTCGACTGCAGCACGCGACGACATGCCAACAATATCTACAACCTTCTTCGTCAGATCAGACGTGCGAATACCTAAATCTTGTTGATGCTTCTTTAAACCTAGTGATGCTAGATCCCTCAAATTAAGACTCAATTCGAAAGTTCTCTGGAGGATAAGTCGCGAAATGTGATCCGAGGCATCAGTACGCCCGGTAGTGTTCGTGAGCACGATAACAAAGAATCCGTGTTTGGGGATCAAGTACAATGAGCAAGTATATCCTTTGATTGCGCCTGCTAAATAGTACGCTATAACTTCCTTCTCGCCTTGTCGACGCCCTAGACAATATGTCGAACATATATTTACGGGTGAAATGAGGCGATTATAGGATCTGCACCCAGCTGTTGACGTTTCCAAGGTTGTCTGGATCCCAAAAAGAGATATTCTATCCGTCGTTGATCCAAGTAGTACCCCCTCGGGTTTGAGTATATTCTCAATATCTTCTTTCGTGAATAATGAACCCTGTCCTTTGATGCAAGCTAGAATATTTCGGAGAAGAGTGGCCCAGTCCGCCGTAGAGCTACGAGCTCCTAGCGCCGAGCTTACAAGGCTGTCTTGAGGATATAGTGAATGGTCGACGGGGTATCGATTTCCATCTGCAGAGACGACAAATGATTGGGGAACGTAAATGCCGGGGGAGGTACTAGCACCCATAAACGTATGGTTCATCTTCAAAGGATCAAGTAGATGCCTTTTCATGACAACTTTCAGACTCTCCTTAGCAATAGCTTCGATGAAGCAACCAAGCAAGATGTAATTCCCATTGCTGTATTGGATATAGTCCTCCGAATATTTATACGCCTTGTCTGCAAGGCGTGGTCCTACGCGGAGGAAAGAGTCTTTTGACATGATTGAAGTTCCGTCTATAGCCAAGAAGGCATGGTTCATTGGCGGGAGAGAATTATAGTGAAAAGCGACCTGCCGCAGCGTCGGATTCTTTGGAAGTGGTGATAATTTCGTTTGGCTGAACCGATTGAATAGAAGAGTAAATGGTACTTCCCAAGGTTGTGGAAATTCTCGCAGGAATCGATACTGTTTATGTTCTTCTTTCTGCGAAAATGGAAGCTTATCCACGATAATAGAAAGTAGTAGAACGATCAATAGCTTGGTGTGCGACCCAATACCATAGACAGGCATGCCATCGCTCTCTGCTTCTCTAGCACGTTCTTCTTCTTCGTCAATGTAGAACGTCCGCTGTTGTTTCATTTTGTCGGATCTCTCTACGTGTACAGAGCATTGAGCAACGCCTGCATGTTGAAGAATGTGCCGAATATCATCTCCACAATCGTTCAAGAATTCCTCGCGAGGCATGTATGAAAATTCGATCGTTCTCGTCGTGAAAGACCGGTTTTGCGTAGAAGTAAGGAAGCTAACTGTGATTAATTATCGCCTTGACAAAAGAGTTCAAAGAATAGGGAGCGATGGAATGTAGACAACACTTGACTCTTGCCGCAGATTTTTAGAAAGGGGAGAGATACCTCTAGAGCAGTTTGGAAGATGAATTGTCAATCCTGCCGCTCGACACGAGCGCTGCGTGTCCAGAGGTGCTTCAGGCCTTTGACAAGTTGAGAGCTTCCTGATGTGCAGATTGACCAAGAGGGTAGTTATGGTGAATCGGGTTGAATAATAAAGTAGTGACGCGCGTATCTGGCAAGTTCAAAGTCATCAGATTTTCTTGAATTTCTCAAATTGTTCCAACAGGTGACAGAAGGGAGCCTTTGAAATTTGGCGCCGGATAGCGCTCTTAGCTCGAAAACTTGGGTTGTATCAGACACAACAAGTGACTGGAATCACTACCTTCTAAGCCGGTTAATTCCTATCCATTCTGCTCAGCGCTCTGTTCCTGCCATTTGGACTTTGCACATAGATCACGTTAGACCAACGTATAAGGTGAGGGATCCATATGTACGTTAAAACAATATTTCCTACGGGTAGGGTTTCGATTACGACAAAGCAGCACTTGTTCTAAAGCTTCGTAGGCTTGACTCGTTCGAACAAGGCTAATTCGGACCGAGAAAGATGGTTAGCCGGACAATACTGAACGCTGTCTTTTGGTTCAACTCACGCTAGTTATGTAGCCGTAGCCGTCCCCACATCAACTATATTCACATATTTTCCCTCCTCCTTTATCAACTCACCTATGTCTCCCCAAGATTCTATATTCATGGAATGTTGCCATTGACCAACTCTGGCTCCTAACCGCAAATCCTAAACAGTAGCCCTAAACTCAACCCGTCTACTTGCAACTCGCCGTGGTCACCGAAGCCCTGATGAATCCAAGAGAGTGGGAATGTGTCAAGCTTGTAAACCATTGGTATTGGCAAAGCTGAGACTGATGATTTTGGAAGCATCCTGCCGCTTAGAATATTGGCTGATTTGAGAACAAGCTCCATGGTTCCTTCCCCGTACGAACCAACATGACAACCTGTCAATCAAAGCACCATATAAGTACAAAGATTTTCTAGTTGTACCGGCTTCATCTCGAGCGGCCGAATTGATAAGGCTCCGCTTAGCCTGAAGATAGATCTTTTTCTGTCTTGGTTGGGTCTAAGACTAAATTGATAGCAGCTGACCTAAGATAGCAAATGGAAACATCGCTAGGTTCCATGATCAAAATGCTGTTTGGTTTCGTCCATTAACTGCTACATCCCAGATTAGCAGAGTTTGTTAAAATTAGATGGGATATACATTACTACCAGAAAAGCACGTGCACGATATCACGTGAACAATGTGTTTTTTCACGTCCTCATTTTCTTCTGCAACAGTCGTTGAAAGTATGCGGTACATATCTCGCAAACTAGTGGTTATCTCTTAGACTTCTGCTATTCTGATGTTCTATCATCTAGATGTATGACTGTTTCGCGAGTATTCATCTTCATACCTGTTTGAGTGCCGCAGTCAGAAATAATATTAATAAAAGCTCGTTGTTGGGGAACATCGGTAACTTTATTTGATAAACATGTTCATTATCCATCAATTTGTAGCTTTCTCCGGTTAAGCTGGTCATCTCCTCGATTCTGAAATTTGCTGTAGCGTGTTCCCCTTTGATGTGGTGCTTGATCGCCATATTCTGCTTGGATTTTATACATTTGGCGACGTCGAATAGGCAGTGCAGATATCAATTTCGCTATGGATCGACATGACAAGAGGTACTTGATGCTAAAATTCGTTGCGAAGAGATGTTGTCAAGTTGTACGCCGCCTGTGCATCATGCAAGTCGCTCTAATGAGATTCAGCGAGCCTGACGTCGAAAGCAATCGGAAAGCTTTCCTATTTGTCGGTGCTGATGATGATTCAGTACGATACACAACAGATCAGAAGACAGGCCCCACCAGAGTTGAATTAGAGATTGGCATGCCAGAACTGCGATTTTTCAGACATCTTAAAGAAGAATCTCTGCAGAAACGCACGATAGGAGGCTAGGCAACGACCTTGTATATGATGTCAGGCTCAGTAGCTTTTTCTTCGACCAAGGGGGCTGCACATGATCCGTCAGCGGTAGCGGATCTATCACCCGTGGCGAGCTCGGACGAAGTGTTCAAGTCAAGCGGATCGGACAAGAAGGCAGGGAAAAAGGCAAAGAAGTCCAAGACCAAGACCAAGGCGAAGAAAGAAAAGAAGAAAAAAGAAGATAAAAAGAAGAAGACAAAGGATGACAACGAAGTACGTTATTGGCGTTGGGGCGCTGATTTGTAGGTGTATTACAGCTAACCAGCGCAGGCCTCAGCCAGCACCCAGACGAGTACCTCTGCAGTCTAGCTAGTCCCCAGTGAATGCTTCTACTGTAAAGCGACTCGGTATGTTCTTTATTTAACATGCCACAATTGATCTAGAGGTTCAACGATTCCAAGTCTAATATATCACAGGAATTATCAAACCGAAGAGCATACGGTTTCCATCCAAATCTTTCATTCTGTACTGGAGAGTTCCAGGAGCTTGGGCTTCCGCGACCGACTGAACGGGTCAAGACGAAGGAAAATGATCTTTTCATCCTGTCACACATAACTTTAGTCGAATCATATCTTAAATTATTGCTTGGCCTGAATCTTTTCCTGTTGCTACTTTTAGATCAGGAGAATTCGCTCTAATCATCTCTCTGCTCGCGGTGATATCTTATGAATGCGCCCATGCATCTGCATCCTTGCGGGAGATGAGGCGGGCCGAACCGTCATCATCCGCATTGTTGATTTAAATTTGTTCGATCAGGAAAGACTTCATAACTAGAAACAGTTTTCATATTCCTTCTTGGATGCTTTTATCAATGTCTGTATGCGTATCAACCAACCTCTATATGTTGTTGTGTTTAATGGTAATCTTGCTCCAACACACTGTTTATTATTCAAGTCTATCGCTTCTGTTTTGAATGGAAAGATTTCTGAATAAGTGTTGATCGAAATGCTAGGGAGAGCACCGTCGTGAAGTACAGATATGCTCAACTTAGTTGCAGTCTTACAGTCTTAAATAACCCATCACCGCATTCTCAAAGTGTAGAAATGCCATCCTCGCAAACTAGGCGAGTAGCGAAAAGACAGAGGGCTTCAAAACTTCAGCTCTCCTGATCAAATACATCTATATAATAAAATAAACTACCCTTTAAAATTAGTAATTAGAAGTTTCAAAACAATCTTGAACAGTCTTTGGATGCCATATTTTCTCGGAACTTGCACGTGTTCTAGCCGCCACGTGAGGGCTGAAATGAACCTTGGAAGAACGCCACAAGCTCAGCTGAAAACCATATTGAAATCGACCATGTCCTGCACAAACTTCCCAATGGCATCTACTCCAGCTCATATTATATGGAATATCAATCGTACTCTGTTCCATTCCAAACCGCTCTCTTTGTCTCCTATTCAAGTCCCCCTATTGCCTGACTATGGATCTCGACCCGACCCCACGACCTCAGCCCTGAGGCACGTGAGCTGCTGCTCGATTATTTCATCAAGGCCTTATCAGGTATCCTCTCTGCCATGGTGGGATACTATTTTTTCGGCCGAGAGCTGATCTACACGGCAGGCTTTGCTCTCTATCTCGCGCTCAAAGGCCCAAAATTCTTCCAATCGTTGCTCGGCTGCTTAAGGAGGGATGGATTTTCCGGGAGAGAGTTTGCTGATGTGTTATATGCCGCTATACCTATCCTGGGTTTTCTTGGAACTGCAATTGTATTGGCTGAGGGAGGTAGAGCATGGATGTGGTTTAGAGATTTGGGATCAGTTGAACAAATCTTGTGGGCTGCAGGCCTGTGTTCAGTTCCTCTTGCGAAGTGGTGTTTTGGTATTTTGCCCTGGAGAGGAATAAGTGTTGCTTGGACTAAGTATCGGGAGATTGATCAAAAGGCTCAAGGGTTCAGGAATGACTCAATTTCTTTCATCTTGAAGTGCGCTTTAGCAGCCTGGAACTCGTTGGAACCTTTTCGATTGCGGATCCAGGCAAGATCGATTGTCTTAATTCGAGCAACGATCTAATCAGTCCAGAAAGCTTCGCTCTGGAGCGTAACACGCACTACCTGGACAAAATTTCGAGAGATTGATGAAAATGTTCAAGAAGTTAGGAACGATTTAATTCTCTTGGTCCTGAAGGGTGTTGTAGTAGCCTGGAAGTGGTTCGAGCCCTTTCGAATGTGGATCCAAACAACCATCCAATCATTTCAGAAGATTTTGTTTTGGCATGAAATGGGAGGAGGGAAAATTCGTGAAGATCAAGAACCAAGCTGCGATCAAATCGATCAACGGGATGACTTTTTCAATCACGGTAAAATCGAAGTTGAAAGAGAGATTCGACTTATTAAAATCCCCAGAAAGAATTTATTCGGTGGCTTGGATCTTGGAACGCAGCCTACTACTTTAAGCAATCCAATTGATCGCTTGGACGTTGAGATGATTCGGACGACATTAGATGCCTGCCCGGATTACGATGCGATATCCTACACCTGGGGCGATGCCCATCAAACGCACGAAATTCGTATAAATGGTCATCGATTCTTCGTACCAGAAAACGTCTTCAAGATTCTTCAGCACCGGGGTTCTTTCAGGACGACCCGATTTATATGGATCGATTTCCTCTGTATCAATCAAGATGATGACGATGAGAAAGCGAAGCAGGTGCGGCTGATGAGAGAGATATACTCCACGGCATCTCGGGTGATTGTGTGGCTTGGCGATGGGCGCAACTCTCATCTCATTACCGGACTCTTGGATGAGTTGAATTGGATACGGCTTTTTAATAAGGAGTCGAAAAGAGGAGAACGGATCTTCAGGAAGTATTTCGACAAACAAACATCGCCACAGTGGATAGCTCTTCTCGACCTCCTGAGACAACCTTGGTTTGAACGAGTGTGGGTGATCCAAGAGCTAGCATTCGCTCGGAAGGTCGATGCCATCTATGGAAATAAATTTATCGATTGGACGGCCTTGATATTCATGGTACAGAGCTTTGAAGTTGACGGAGAGAGAGACGCACACTCGCTCTTGCAATCCACTAGGAACCCTTTCGCAAGTCGGCCGTTGCCTAGTGGTCTCAAACACGCCCTGATCATGGCGGTTCTGAGAGAGGAGATCAGCAACGGACAGAAGCGTGGGCTAGAGACTCTACTTATCCACTGCAGAAACTTCAAAGCCACGCAGTCGAAAGACAAGGTCTTTGCTCTATTTAACCTTGCATTCCCTGCTTCTCTTGGACATCTGGAGGTCGATTATAAGAGGTCGGTCCAGGAGATCTATATCCAAACGGCACAGCACTTTATTCAAGAAAAACATATCGGGATTTTTCACTTGGCGGGGATTGGAAATCCTCGAAGTGTTCCCAACCTACCATCGTGGGTTCCAGATTGGAGTACTACTCCTCAATGCCAGATTCTTTTATCTGACCCCGCAGAGAGCTACCGCGCAGCTGACGACTCTCAACCAATAATTTCTCACAGCGCCGACGGCCTCACAATCCTTCTGTCCAGCATCAACGTCGATTGTATTGACCAAACCGGATCCATCTTAGAGATCATCCCTTCGAACGAAGAAGATCAGCATCGCACCTCGTCCACCCAACAACGACATCTCCTCTGGCACGACGAGGCTCTCGCTCTCTGCAAGGAATCACCTCAAGGGTCCTACCAGGACGGCGCAATATTTACGACCGAGATCTTCTGGCGCGCTCTTATCGACGACAGGACGACGACCCAGCGCCCGGCGCCACCCATCTACGGCGACTACTACCGCGCGTGGGAGACGTCTCTGCACGCTCCCGATCACACCTCCGATACTCCCTTGTCCCACGTGGAGGAGATGCTCAACGTCACGCGCTTCCACGCCGCCCTCGGTGCCTGCGCCAGCGACCGCCGGTTCTGCGTCACTCGACGCGGGTTCGTGGGTTTGGTGCCGAGGTGTGCGCAGCAAGGGGACGAGGTTTTCATCTTCGCGGGAGGGCAGACGCCGTTTGTGCTGCGGGGAGGACCGGGTGAGAGGTCTGGCATGCATGAGTTGGTGGGGGAGGCGCATTTCCATGGTATGATGGACGGGGAGTTGTGGGAGCCTGATGGTGGGAAACTTCAGGTTGTGACACTGAGTTGATGGCATCTACCTACACTGTATAACTAATTTAAAATAAAATGTTCATACTCTAGTTTTGGTGCATTTCTACGTGGTACAAAATATGTATAATTAGTTCACCGATAGAAGAGACGTGGTGTAAATGATAGGTGGTAAAGTCATGTTGATTGTCCAAGAGGATTTCACGGGGAATGCTCCGATATACACGATTTCCGACTGCTCTCTCCACACTTTGTTTACACTGGTGAGTTCAGAGTTGATATCGTGGCATTATGAAGAAGCAGGAGTTTTTGACTACTTGTATGATATACGCGAGAAAGGGTAAATATCTACATTGAATAAACTACTTGGCTACGCCAGTTGCATCGCTGATCCTGGAGCCTTTGTCCTCAAAGGTAGCATACATCTCCATCTCCATTATCACCGGTAATTGTACTCGTGCTAGTCGCTGCTGCAGCTATTTCTGTCTGTGAAAGAGTAGCTACTGCGGAGATGTTTGACGCCGATAACGTTGGAGATGATGATATCGCCGAGAGACTGTTACTAGTCTCAGTTGCAAGATTAGAGGTCGAGATAGCGAGACTAGATGTAGGAGCTTCTGCTACAGAAGAGGTGCTGTAATTAGCGCTCGTAGTGAGCGTCTGTGCTCCAGAAAATTTACGAGTTGTAGAAGAGACTCTTGCTTTTACTCGTCTGCTTTGGCCTTTTCGAGGTTGTCCTGCTTGTGAAAGAGGAAATGCTTGTGCTCCTCTGTTTTACAGTCACTGAGGTAGAAGCCCTACTCGCAACAGATGCAGATTCGATATTCGTTTTCGTTTCCACAGTTGCAGTAGTACTCAATCCACTAGCACTCCAGAACACAGCAGGAGTGTAAACGGGGATTGGAACCGTTGTACCATATCCACTTACACCCCAAGCCGGGCTAGTAGGAGAGGTAAACCCTGCTGGAGGTTTGGTGGTCGTGACGCTGGCTGTGAAAGTCGTTAGTTTCTCGGCTGATTCACCATCAGGAGCAACTTGCGCGCAATATCCCGTTCCATATACATTTTTGTATTGGTTGATCACTTTGTTGCCATTCATGGTCCACATATTGAAACCCTGGAGCGTGATATCTGTTGCTGGGACTGGTCTGAGCCTCGGATTACGATGGCGCCACGTTCGGCTCCGTTATTCATTGTGCCGGTGAAATTGGAGAATGTTAGGGAGTTGAGGGCTACAGCACCAGTGTTGGGTGTCGTATGGGATCCCAATATTGATCTATATCTGGAGAGATGTTAATTAGGGGTACAAGATGACAGCGGATCGCGTACCGAGAGCATATGTAGTATCATATGACCAGAAGTTTTCGAAAAGACTATTCTGCACGTAGCCAGTCGAGCCGCTACCTCCTGGGAAGGTCTTGATCATAAGCATATGTGTGTTTTGAAAGACTTGAATATTACGCATCGTGATATTTGACACCGTAGCTACATCTGTGGACTCGGCGACTGTCCTCTTGTAAGTATCATCTCCCCAAAAAACTTGCAGACTTACCATCAGCTGTCAAAGAACCAATCGACATACCACCACTATGATTGCAGAATATATCTTCAACGAGAACGTTATTCGAAGGACTCTTGACGCAAATAAACTCGCCTCGATTTGTGACTTCGATATCATGCAAATAGTAGTTATCAGTACACGATACATCGACTCCATCGGTGCCTCCAATATCAGGTCCTCGAATAGTAACATGGTAAGCTTCCATATTGCTCACATCGTTGAAGACCATCAATCTGCATAGCCCAGTTGGGACCACCACCAAGGGTTACACCTGTTGCGATGGAGTATGAACCTGGAGGAATGTAGAGGACCGAGTTGCCTTTGCTCGCACATTTCGAGAATGCAGATGAAATTGCTGGTCCAATGTCTGTAGAGTTATCTGCTACAGCGCCGTAGTCGAGGACATTGCAGATGGTCGATTTTGTAGCGAGGGTTGTTGAGGGACCAACGGCTGTAACGTCGACAAATGCGCCGAATGCGTGGACGGTAGAAGTAAAAATGAAGGTTCGAAAGAGTGTGACGAACATGTTGAAAGAAGGTACTCAGCGCCTGCTGATTACGGTAGTATACAAGAAAAGAATGTATGAATGTGAAAAGAGTGTGTGAGGGAGCGTTCCTCTAGCTGCTGACCAGAGGCAGACATCAGATAGATGTAGGAAACGTATACATTTCACTTCCACAATATAGGTGGCATGCGTAGCAGCAAAGTGGATGTATTTCATTTCAGGTACATGGTAACGAGGTGTTGTTGGATCTCGGTTCGGAGATGGACGTTTCAAGGCATCAGTAGACAGAAGTTTAGTCCTTGATCCTGGCAGTGACTAAGGAATCGCGCTACATAAGATGATCCCTTTGAGGATATAGAAGATTTGAGGATCGAACATTGAAGCTCGGGAAGAGGAACAACAGCATTCAGTAAACCACAACAGTCCATATTCGCCAAGTCGAGAAGGAATAACTCAACCCCATTCCGTATACAACGCTGACTGTAATAATCAACTGAAGCTCTTGGAGAAATCAATGATGATAGCAAGGAGAATCAAGATAAGATATCTGTAAGGAGTACAAAAAGAGCTGAGAGGAGGAAAATTGTCCGTCGACACTAAAGTTGAAAGGGCAGCGGGTGACGACGAGTGGTCGAAGCGAGATGACGCCGAAAGGGGAGTAGTGCAGATACACTCCCTTAGTCATCAATGACATAATCAAGTAATCCTCAGGTCACGTTACCGCGCGTCCGCCCGTCCGCCCGTCACTTTACCCCACCACGCATTCTGACCGTCTCGTGAATAAAACTATAACCCGTCACACAATTAATTATAGCAAATTGAGACTTTCGTAAGTACATGTCTGAATCGTCTATCGGGATGCTCTGACTGACACTCATCGAGGGATTGAATTTACAATTGATGCATCCTCATCACCACGACGCGTCGACCCCGCCAACCCAGTCTTGAAGAAAAAAAACCCATCCCGCACGACCTGATCATCTGTCCCGGACAATTTTTACCCGCAACTCTCGCGACATCGACTCAAAGCCGAGCGGCTATTCCAGACTTTGACAATTGAAGAATACGCTTTTCTCACCACTGGAAGAGAACTCAACACCAGCATCAGAACGGCAGCAAGGATGAATCCAGACGTTTCCTTGGCCATGGTGCAGAAGACGAGATGTCCCGGGTGGGAGGTAAACAAAGACAATCTCTCTCTCACGGGAACTCGGAGGGAATATCTTATGCAGGGAAAGCAGCTGTCAAAACCCCTAAAAGACCCCAGGATCCAGCGCCTCAGAGAGGAAGAATGTCGCGTGGACGAGGTCCTGATGCAAGGCGCACGAGCTCGTCCCCGCGGTCCCCAATTTCCCCAGTTCACTCTGCTCCCCATCGAGCTCCAGCAGATGATCTGGGCCATGGCCCTATCCGAGGTGCTCCCCTTCATCGAGACCTTCCGGGATCCCCTCACAGGGGCGTTATGTCCCATGGGTCCAGCAGCACAGATCCTCTCCATCTGCGGTCCGACGCAGCAAGACGTGTGTGAGATCAGCATGATATCGCGCCACAACCCAGACCGGAGGAACGGCAACCAGCCGCAGACCATCCTCCTGCGCCCGGCCATCGACACGCTGTACCTGCCGGCGCTGCACCACATCAACATCACGCACTTCATCTCGCACCCGGGCAATCAGGCGATCCAGCACCTGGCGACGACGCTCAAATCCGCGATCCCGCTCGCTAGCCCCCGCGCGTACTTCTTCTCCATCAGCCGCCTCCTCCGCGCCCTACCCAACCTACGCACGGTGACCATTATCGACGGGTCGATGTATGGGGACGAGGACCTCCTAGATCGCACGCGCTACCGCAAGGGTCACGACCACCACCTCTCGCTCGTCGACGTACCAACCAATTTCTCGGCCGCCGAGAACTGGCGCTCCAACTGGTGCCACAGAGCCGTCGATAGCATCCGCACCGGCTACGAAGCCTGGGCGCACGACCTGAAGAATTCCGAGAACTGGGTCTCCCCACCAAAGATCATCGGCCGGCGTTTACTGCGGACGTTTGTCTGGCGCGATGGCGGCAGCAGACCAGCGACGGAGATGGACGAGTGGCGAGGCACTGGGGCTGTGGATGACGATCGCATCAAGATCGATTATGGATTCGAGGCGCGGTGAGAATGCTTGATTAATTGCTGTATTGACGTGGTTCGTTTTGTACTTTTATGGATACATGTTTGCATGGCCTTTGCGTTTGCGGTTGCACTTCAGCGGCTCTTTTTGGCGCGCATATTGGACAGAGAGGAGGGTGAGCTTAGATATATGGGCGGATCCCAAGGGAGCATGGCTTGCGGAGCAGTATCGAGGGAGTTGGATGAAGAAAGGAGGGACTCGTTTCTTATTAAAGATAAACCGTAACTCGCTAGATACATCAAAACATGCATTAATAAATCAAAGAAACAAACAAACTCTTGATGAAAACTAATTAGCTTCCATCTCTCCTATCATTTTCCTTGTCTAGTTAAATACGCACAGATTAAATATCTCGCGTTATAATGTCTTTAAGTTAAGAGGAGATAAACCGTGAAGGAGTTCTCGTTTCTTGTAAGAGATAATCTACAACTCGCTATATACATCAAAACATCTATAGTAAATCAAGGCAACAAACAAACCCTTAATTAAGAATCAATTAGCTTTTCATCTCTTCTATCATTTCTCAGTATATTTAGATACGAGATTCTTAAGTATCTTATATTATAATGTCCCTTAAGCTAAGAGAAGATAAACCTTAAAAAAGTTCTCATTTCTCGTAGGAGATGATCCGTCACTCGATGATACATCAAGACACCTATTAATGAATCAAGGGAATTAACAAAACCTCGACTCGGAATCGATCAGCTTTTCCTCTTTCATAACTTTCTCAATGTACCTGAATACACACAAAACTCTGAGCATCTCGCGTCATATTCTGCGAGTTTCGAGTTTCGCGCGAGGATAGATCTTGTAGTATGAACAGTGACCTAGTACAGAGGAAAAGACATAACTTTTCTTACCCGATTCCATTGAGGACTAAAAATTGAAATGATGACGGCTTAGGATTGTTCGAATGGATTATTATTAGTATTACTACCTCCACCAGCAGATCTTGTTCTCGTGCACCATGCCCACATTTTTGCCTTGAAAGCTCGATCAGGACCTATGCTAAAACACATCAACTCCAAGCATGCAATTTTCTCCATCTCATCCCTCCGTCTCTGCTTAGATAAAGACCCGCTTGACGCTCACCGTCTGGCACGTGGGGTTCTGAGGATGGGTATGCACACCCACGACCCAGGCCAGAGTAGTGTAGAAGTATCCAAAGTTGGTCTCGCAGACAACCCATCGGTAGTATGCCTTGACGCCGGTATACTTCACTGGGCTGACGGTATCATCCTCATAGCCAGGGATGTACAGCAGATTGCTCCCATCGAAACCGACTTCCTGGCCACTCTCACTCGGGGTGAGGAGAGGAGCGGCGATATCAGAGATGGGGTTGTAGGAGAGGCTCAATGGTGACGAGAGGACGAAGTTGCCGCCGACCAAGACCCAGGTGAGGTAGCCTTGGTAGCCGAGAACGGGGTCGGGGGTTTGGGAGGCGGAGTAGTTGAAGTTGTAGGTCGAGTAGGTTGGGATGGTAATATCCACTGGTGCAGGGGAGACGCAGAGGCCTTCGATGGCGGCACCTTCATGGCATGAGGAGAGCTGGCGAGGGTTAGCAGAGGTCTTCTGGAGTAGGGAGACCAGATGGGTTTGAAGGAGACGGCGATACGCACGATGGAGCCATTGAGAGAGCTGTTGGTGGAGAGGAGGGTGAGATAGAATGGAGCGGACTGGTTGAGGTATTGTGCCGAAGCAAGTGACGCCGCAAGGGCGAGAAGGGAGGTTGATGCTCGCATACTGGTTGGATGAGTGATCTGAAGAGGTGGTGGGTGTTCTGATCGAAGCAACTGGTGATGATGATGTGGTGGAATGAAGAAGAGGCGGAAGAGAAGAGGTGGACCTGCCTTTATACTGACCGTTTGCTAGAGGCCATGGTGATGATGCTCGGGAAGGAGCATCTGATGTCCATGCGTATGTTGCTGCTGCTGCTGTGCTGCTGCTGTGCTGCTGTGCTGCCGTGCTGCTGCGGGGATCAGGTACGAGAGAGTGAGCGAACAAGCCAGACATGACGTTGATTGAAAGCGTCAGAAAAGCTCGTATTCAAGGGAAGCGGCCGGTCGTAGTTGGGCGACTGATTGGATGTCGGCGGGCAGCAGATCTGCATTCTCGCTGCATGAGGGCCATTGTCCCTTTCCCATGGCCCATGGTCAGTCATGCCCTTGAAGATGGTCAGTAGTAATCCCCTTGAAGATGGGATGGTCGACGGCCGCCCAAGCGAGGGGAGTTATTTTGGGTGGCTGAACGCCTCTCCTGATGCCATTGGCGAATTAGCGGTGAAGGCTGATGTCAGCGAGCCTGGCTGCAGCGGTCACAAAGGTAGATTAAATGGCCCTTTGCGTGTCGTATTGCTCTCAGATACGAATAGAAGGGTCGTGTTGAGCCTGGAAAGACGAAGAGAAAGGAAGGTCTCCATGGACAATGGTAGGAGCTTCATCGTTACTACTTGAGACTGAGCTATAGACCATAACCGTCCTTGGATCCAGGTCCACTCCACATACTGAGGGAGAGAGACAGAGCATCCCAAGCACTTGACATGCGGACAGCATCCCCAGCCATGTCACATCTGATCTCGCCCATCAGACGAACAATCTAAATTAACGAACCGCCGCAGCCAGGGCCCGCATTCTCTTCTCTTCTCTTCTCTCACCGCACCTCATGCTGAGTAGAACAACACGACGGCTAATATCGGCGACAGAAAGGCTGTTTTCGGGTGTTCCGCCGTGGCTGAGATGGAAGAGGGTTTGTTGAGGGAGAGGGATTTGGTTTAGCTAGTTGGGATAGAAGGGGATGGGCGAGGATCAAGGTGGGTTGTATCAGATGAACAGGAGGTGCACGCAGAATGTACTGTAGTCTCTACTCGTACACTATGAGAGAGTACACAAGATAGTATCGAAAGAATGACATTTCCAGTTCAGATCGCACTCCTCCGCTATTCATCTCACGAGAAGCAAAGAACCCGAAAAAGTCGTCGAACATGTAAAAGTACAAACTTCAAAACCTCTTCTATCATTCCTCCAGACGGGCGCACGGAAGGGTTCCGAGAGGTTAAACCCGCCTAAGCCCGATCCAGATCAACAACCACATCTCCATCTCACCTCGCACCCAACCCACACCACACCACATCACACCACACCACACCATGCCTCCCTTCTGGACCCTCGGCTGCCTGTACGGCGCCAGCTCCGTCGCCCTCGGCGCATTCGGGGCCCACGGGCTCAAGAAGCGCATTTCAGACCCAGCACGCATCGCCAACTGGGGCACCGCCGCACAATACCAAGTACCTTAACCCATCTTTCCCCTTCCCTCCCTTGCCTTCCCCATCATCCCTCCGCTAACACCATTCCTCTCCCAGCTCATCCACTCCGGCGTACTCCTCCTCGCCACCTCGATCGCGCCGCGCAACACGGCCGCAGCAGGACTGTTCGTGGCCGGCATGACGCTGTTCTCAGGGAGCATCTACCTGCTCGTCATCGATCCGCAGCGCTTCAAGGCCGTGGGCCCGGTCACGCCCATCGGGGGACTGTGTCTCATTGCTGGATGGGTGGCGCTGGCGTTTGGAAGGAGGGTACCTTTCCCCCGCTGAACGAATCGGATCAATAAAATAAAATAAAGAGAAATAAGAGAGGGTGTGTGTGTATCGATAGCAGTGGTGTCTGGCGTTGGCATGGATGCTTCTCCACTCTACTGGGATGGTGGTTTGTTTGGTTTATACTGCTGGTGGGTGTGAGGGAGGAATCGTGTGGTGTAAATAAAGAGGTTTATATCCGTGCGCTGAATGTCAATCCGCAGATTCAACCAGATAGTGCTAACTCTCTACGACTGATCATGAGAGAGAGATAAGTGTACCAACACATCGATCGATAGGTAGGGTTGTGTTATTCTCGACCTCTCACAAAGACACAGAAAAACCAAATAAAACATCAACCACACCTCCACATCCATACCATCCGACTCCAAAGCCAGAACCAGTTAAACCCACCTTGACCTTCCCCATCAGCACTCCCTCCTCCCTCCTCCTCACCCCTCCACCAACCTAAACCTAGACCTAAACCTAAACCCAACCTTCAGAACAACAACAACAACAACAACAACAACCGCGCAACTCCTTCTCCTAGCATCGCACAGGCAGGGAAATGGTAGTCCGAAGTAGAAGGAGAGATAGGAGAGCTGTGGGAGGAGGTTTGATGCTGAAAAATACCCTAGATGACGTGGTGTGGAATCCGTACTGTACCATGAGCGTGAGAATTAAATCGTGAGGAGTGGGCTGCTCGATGAATATAATGAGAAGAGAGAGAAAGAGCAGTCAACGTCGAGGTTGCGATTGTTATTTCTGGTGGGTTGGACGGAGGACGGAGTCTGATTCAGAGGCTATCATTAAAAATAATAATATATACAATTAAGAGGGAAAGTAGAGTATCAAATCCTAATCTACACATTTCTGCCGATGCAGAATCGACAACCACCAAGGACTACATCAGAGATGGATCGCATCTCTACCGATAAACATCAAAGAGATCCCTCGAGATGTACAGTACTGGCTTCGAATCAAAACCCATCCACATCCCATCAGATATAAGAATCTACCCAAGTCGATCCAGCTACGATTGTTCAAGAGCGAAACCCCAACAAAAACCGTCCTTTAAGAAAGTGAGACATACTCCTGATGATTCCTGGATTGGGCGTCGAACCCGCATCAGTGGTCTCGTTTACTCGAGTCGCTCTCGCTAGAGCTGCGCTAATCAAAAGGCCCATCGTTGAAGCTGCATCTGAGAGCGCGCAGGTTGACATGTTGACGTACACCGAAGAATGACTGACGCTGATTGAGAGGCGTTGGCTGGTTGATCAGGCGGGGTGCGTCTTGCATTCGAGATTGGATCGAGGGTTGTTTGACGTGGCTCGCTCGAGGTGTTGGCCGTCTGCGTTGTTCTGGCGCTTGGACTGGGCGCTCATTTGCTGCATCGAGAGTTCAGGAACATCGTTATAAATATCGAGAGAGAGGTTCGGTAGAGATGAATAGAAACCAAGACCCCATCGTCTTTGTTTGCAAGGAAGCTAGAGGTATTGACCTTTGGTGTCGTAGCTCTAGTGAAGCTACGGTTTGGTGAAGGTCTTGCTGCTGAGCTTAAGCGAGCTTGAGCAGCCTGAGCAGAGGTCCAAACAGTTGCGAACATGCGTTATCTTCCGGCTGGAGCCATGGAGCTTTGCATATTGCAATAGAAATATTCTAAATACTGCATGGGCGTCTTCAACTGGTAAATTCTACCATCCTCCCACCAAAGCTATTGAGATTTGGTGACTCGCCCTGCACAATAGGAGTCCGACTATTGTCATTCATCCACGGCCTATACAATTAAACTCCAACAATACTCTGTTCTTATTATTGATAATAGAACGATCAGCCCTGAATCAAAGATATATATACCGTCAACATGATTCTTGATTCCTCGGACTTGCAATCACAATCACATACCTGCGATAACCACGGATCATCAAAGATGTGTCGATTTTGTGAGAAGCTCGGTGCTTTCGAAAACATACACGCAACAGCGATCGACTCAATCTATCGAACCCTTGGAACTTTGCATAAGAATGTCGACCCTCATCTCCCAGCGCTTTGGGCGTGGAGATACAATGAGACGGTGAAACTGCAAGAGGCTCTGGAGGCTCTACAAACAATGGTCCAGATGCCGGGTTTAGAGGATTTGGCCCGAGATATTGGAGATGAGATTGGGTCCATTCGAAAGGAGATAAAAGCGCATATGGCTGACGTTGAGATTATGATGAGAGAGGATGGATTCAGGAGGATTGAAGTGGAGCAAGAGAATGACACAAAAGAAGTTCGAGAGGAGATAATTGCTCCAAATAATGGTGTGCGCATGAGAATAGGGCAGCACATGAAGGACAGAGCAATGGGAAAGGTGAAGCCAGGAACAGAAAAAGAACCAGTACTAGTGAAGGAAAAACGCTTGCGATCGCCCTCACCAGGAGCGGATTCGGCAATTGCCTTCAGATCTGAGCCAGACTCGCCAGTCAAGCATGATATGGAACATCTGGACCGGGAATCGTCCTCAGAATCAACTAAAGAACGGCTAGCTAGGCGGAAAAGATCAATCCACATTCCAGAGCGGATATCGTCAAAAGGGAAAACATATACACATAATCAAAACCACAACTCACAACACAAGAGCGCTAGAAGAGAAATCAGTCCAAGGACATCGGATGAAAGACTCTTACCAGCTGTTCAAGTGCTGCGAGCTCCAAAAGAAGATAATTCCTTGACAATCGTGTACAATACTCCTCGAAGCTCAAGGAAAGAGTTGCCCGTTGAATCTTTAACATGCGGCAGCACTTCCGATGTGCTATCACAAACCAAAACACTTCGAAAGGATTCGAGAAAGATATCCGATGAGCGAGGATGGAGTCCTCCACCACGCAGGAATTTGTCAAGCTGTACTTCTGGGAAGGTGATCTCGGAAGTATCAAGGAGGGAGAGAGAGAAATCAGCGAGCAAGGTTCGTTTTGTCCATTTCATTGTGAGGAGCAGTTCCGAGAGCCTTGCTGGTTTGCTTGAATCTGGCAGTACTGATTGTAGCGCCAGATAACAATTCCTTCAGGGAATACCTCGTCAAAGAAGGATCTGCCGGAGAACGCAACTAAACTGTCAGAGAGTGATTTTGAGACTCCTGCTAGTCTGTTGGCTCACTCAACTCCAATAGTCGAAGCGTGGATGGATCAGTGCGATGCCTCTGTGGCAGATGTGAACTATAAATGGGAGATGAATGCTTCTTTAGTATCATTGGAAGAGAACAAATCTTGCATACGGCCTAGGCTTGACATTCCAGTCTGGTCATCGATTACCAAGCGAGAGTATTCAGACATGAAAAAATATCTACCAACACAAACAAGCATGGAACAATCTCATTCTCAGAGGCACCAGACCATCACGGAAACTCAACCTAGCCACAAACAAAACAAATCCCCAGCTCAGAACGTTCAAAGAACCGAAAGTCAACCAGAAATGTTTGACAGTGACAAGATGGACGTGATTTCGAAGTTGAAGGATTTGGTGGAGTATAAACCATCTGAGAAGCCGGAGACAGAGAGCGGTCTTGAAGGCAAACAAGAAAAAAGGAACATTATGAAGACTACGAGAGCTGAGAGGGAAAGTCAAAAGGCTTCTCGTGGCTTAATACGCGCTGTCTCCCCTAGTACATTGTCGAAAGGTCCAATCGACTTGCAGATGCAACGCACAAGTACAGAAAATGTTGGGATGAGGTTGGGACAATCAAACAGCCGTGAAAGTCGAACTTCGCTTCCGAATATTGGAAGCATTCTTGCATTGTCAAACACGATCAAAGAGGATGAAGTGAGACCATTGTCGGTGATGGACTCGAATAATGACAACACTTTCAATATCGCCGGTCATCAACAAGAGACACCGGCGGAGCAGCTGATAAGAAGGATAGAGCAACGCTACTCAGAAAAAAAACAGAATGTCGTTCCTGGGCAGGTACATTTTGCTGAAGGGGTATTAAAGGAGAGGAGACGTCGTCGCGCGAATTCCAAGGTCCCGGTCGGGGAGAGGTACCAGCGAGAGGATAGAGGGAGATTATGGGGCCAGCGAACTCAATAGTGTGTTCTGTACTAGTAATTTGAGCCAGGTAATTGATAGAAAGATTGTCGGAACGGCATTGGTGTATACAATCACAAGTCATTGAATAATAATACACAGAACATAAGACGATATGGTGAGGGTACCAATACACCCACCATATGGTGGATTTAGAGCTGACTAAGCTGGGTGCATCACCAAAATATTCACGGTCGCGTCCAACATCCCACCACACCACA
>QYAI01000186.1:0-44038 GCA_003988855.1 Arachnopeziza araneosa
CTTATTATTTGATCAGTGAACCTTTGAGTTATATATATATTCTCTCATTCAAAAGTCTTATTGCTTACATGAGCAATACTATCGGCTCGAACCGTGACACTATGAACCGAATATACTCAGACTATCAACGCACTCCCATATGCCTCTTGACTAGCCATATTCGTGTTCGTGCCATTACAGTTTACACGTCTTTACTGTAGCCGTGACCCCTTACAGTAATATATGTCTGGATTTCGTCCTGGGTCGAGTTCTGCGATAGATTAAGAGAGGTGAGCCCAGAAGACGGAAGTCCTTGAAAAATCTTATAAATGAAAGAAGCAATGTCTTGTGATTGTTTGGTCATCATTGAAATCGCTGAAACCGGAAGAGTCAATGGTACCCTGAAAAGCAGTGATACTGCCATCTGAATGATTAAGAGTATTCCGAAAGACGGGAGCCCCGCTTGCAAATGTGTAGGGACCGCTTTGTGAGTCGAGGTACAAACTTTCATCCCCTAGGGGTGGATTATCATACGAGTAGGTGTAGGACTGAATCGATGAGCCTCCGAGTTCAATGAAAGTGTTTGGGTTATCAAAGAGTCCGTTACCGACTTCCGTATTGTTGATCTACTCTTCTGGATTTAAGTTGGGAGAAAGCTTCCCTGCGTTCTGTAGTGAGGTGAGGGTAGAGGGATCGCCAATTCCAGAGAGCATAGGAAGACTTGGACTTCGTAGAGCTCCACCGCTGAGGATCACTCGTCCATTTTCAGCCAGCGAATTGTGAGAAAAAAGTGTGTAGGAAAGGCTCTTGGCAAGAAGAGACTGGCCTTCGTTTACCGTCATTCGGATCGGGAAGGTGCATACCGGATACGAAGATCGGCGAGGTGTGACATGGGGACGGCACGTGCCTTCTTTGTTGAGTCTCGTCCGAAGCGTCAAGGAATACTGCGTGAGGCTGCGAATCAACAAAGGCTCAACGACGTCTTCTCGGCCGCTCCATCTCACCTAATAGTGTTGCGAGGAAGAAGCCGCATAGATCTTGGCATGGGGAGGGGCCATCCAATGCGAAGGCTGGCGTTCGTGGAGCTGACTGCGGCAGTACAGATATTGGGTTTTATTCGCTCCAAGCTCTTGGAACGGCTGAGTTCTGCCCGACGCAGGGCAAGCCATAACTTACAAGTCTCATTGGTTGCTGACTCATTATCATGTGTGTCTCCAACCACGCCGAAAATGGCCCTGGAGTGTTCCTCGTATCTAACCCAGTGACCTTGAAGAGAAGAGATAAAGCACCCTCTTGATGAGGGACAAGAGACATAGCTATGTCCTCTGACTACAGAAGCATAATTGGTAACAAGCTGATTGTCCTGCGGCTGAAATTGCCCGGTCCCTGCTGCTGACATAATACCTATGATTCCCCTTGTCAGCACCAGGCAAGCTCATCTCCTTCGAATCTGCTCAAACAAGAACCGAAACCTGGGCATCCAGAGACACGAGTCTGACTACAAGAAGAGAAGACGGAGACAAATTGCGGGCTAGGCATGTAGAGGAACGTGATGGGTGGAGAGCAAGACAAGAACGCGAGATAGAAGGGCATCAACGAATCGTACCCGAGCGAAACAAAGAGTCAGAGGACTTGATGGGAAGGGGCGCATGAACTGGAAGAGCAATGAAAGGAAATGCGCACAATCGAAGTGCTTGAAGAGACCACGAGATGAAAGCTGCAGATGTCTCTCGTCACTGAGGCTCGGACATGAATTCTCCAACCCGAGAGAACCAAAGGAGTTGTCGTCCGAATTGAAGATCGGAGCTGCCAGAAGGAACAGAAGCAAGATAAAGAAGTAGCGGCAATGACAAGAGAATGCTTTCGGAACATATGTTGTTGGTATGTAGAGCGAGGTCAAAGTCGAAGTTGGCAGTGGACCATGGGGTCGCTTTAACCATGTCGATTTGGCCCCATCTCCCCCACAAATAATATATCAATCACCTCCCTCGTCCAGGAGCATCGCCGAACCCCTCTGTCAGCTTCCCCTTTTGCATCTGCCTTGGTTGAATCCTAAAGGCAATATCGACGTTCGATACCCATTCATCCAGGAGACGCCCAATAGCATGTTATTTTACTCAGCCCCAGGAGATTCGCACCACCCGCAATCTGTTCCACACATTCTTCCGATGCGCTTACATGGGATACCAGCTCGAATGAGCCAACGATTGGCCTTCGCAAGCGCGTCGCACCAGGGACGTTGGTTTGTTTGCCTGTCATCGCTGGGATCTCAGCCTTTAGTGTGGCAAGCGCCGCAGGGTGGCACAATCGAGGAGAGTACTAAATCTCAACCGTCTGTCATTATGCTGTTTCTTGCCGTTGTCACTTCCGTTGGGTGGGAAGCATGTCAGTGTTCAAGATGTTACTTACGCTTCTGGTAACGCTCCTGTTTGGGATGCTGGTAGAAGCTGCCGCTTTCTCCAATACCACGATCTCGAAAGCGGCGACGACGACATCCAAACCAGCTTCCATCACGAGTGCAACTAGAGCGACATCGACCTCTGTGAGCTGTCTCTATCCCTACAATCCATTTCTGGGAAATATTGGCAATGACCCAGACTCGGATTGTATGAGGCCAGGAAACCCAGAGGTGATTGAGGGAGGTTACAATCCTTATGTGTGGGCTACTTGGAACAGGCCGGTTGCGAGCAGTTGTTCTAGTATATTCCAGGCCTCGTACGATCATTTCAAAGAAACGGGGGTTATTACTTCGATGACGGAGTCGGGAGGGAACGATGAGAATACGAACATAATAACAGAGACCTTTGTGCAGTACGCTGAGTGGTTTTCTTGGATCCCGGAAAAGGGATCCAAATGTTGTTTGAACTGTACTTTATATGGTGGGGACGTTCAGGTTTATTATTGGCCGACTCCTGCACCAACTCCTGCTGTTACGGCCTTGGTTGATCCTCAAAACTTTACATTGTTCGCTCCCAAACTTCCCATCACCATAACATGCTTACATTTGTCAGTTACTCTCCTACGATATATGTTGCTTTTCAGTCTTTGAGAGCAACGGATTTATGCGGTAGTGTCGGCCCAATCTATACATCTACCACATTAGGTTTCGACCCTGGAGAACTCAGCACAGCTATGGCGTGGACGTGGAATGGATCTTCGCCAGCACCACCCGATATACCCAATGTCTTTAAACCAGCAGACTGGAACGATAATAATGACTGCCAGAACTTGACGTCAACCTTCCTTCAAGATGACCTCAGCGGCCAAATCTACTCTAATTATGCTGCAGCACCGCATTCTTGCCACATCGGCGAGTGTTGGCTAGATGGTTTTACCATTACATGGAATCCATGCTCTCCAACCCTCTCTGTACCAACACAGCTATTCACTCTCAACTCTCTATGGTCAGGCTGTATGCAAGGAATTGATGCCTTCTTCGACCCACCATACACTCTAACCTCAGGGAAAGGATTCACGCCACTCACCGTGACAGCCCCAGGAAACAGTGTATATCCTATGACAACAACCAATATTCCTGCACAGCCAGTACACACAGCAACTCCTTTCCCGACCTCCACTGGAGCAAAGGATCCTACTGGTAGTCATCCCACATCAACAATCGCAAGTCAGGACCCACCACTGCCTTCTCTGGTTCCGGTTTCCGATCCCCCGAGTTCTCGCCCGGTCACCGTCGGTACTCATACAATCACACCGGGAGCATCGCCAGTAGTGATTTCCAAGACCACTTACTCTCTAGACCCATCTGCAACAGCTATTATTGTTGATGGAACAACCTCGGTGCTGCCCAGTCCTTCATCGTCGTACGTCGTTGGTGGTCAAACTATCACACCTGGAGCAGCCCCTGTAGTGATATCTAAGCACACATATTCTATCGATCCCTCTGCATCAGTGGTCGTTGTTGATGGGAAGACGTCAGCTCTTGCAGCTGCTTCGTCTTATGTTGTTGCTGGACAAACGATTACTCCTGGCGGGGCAGCAATCACGGTAGATGGCACTACTTATAGCATGATGCCATCCGCTGGAAATACCATCCTTGTAAATGGCAAGCCTTCTTCCATTGCTCCTCCCTCGACTTCCGAGTATGTGATCGGAGGACAAACTCTTAGCGCAGGTGGAGGCGCCATCACAGTATCCGGAAAGACATACAGTCTCGCTCCAACAGGCGGCGCAGTGATAGTGGATAGCACGACGGAATATTTTGTGCACCCTGGATCTTCCACTTATATGATTGGCTCCCAGACGTTGGTGGCTGGTGGTTCAGCAATCACAGTATCTGGGACTGTCATCAGTCTAATGCCAGGTGGAAGCAGTGTGGTTATCGGAGGCACAACGGAAGCAGTAGGAGGACTCGTCGAAGCCAGTACAATAGTTGACGGTACTGGTAGCATAATAATTAGCTTGGGTGGGTTTGCAACGCCTACCAGCGAAAGCACTGCGCAAGGAACAGGCTCTAAATCGCCGGGTACGAAAAGTGCTGCTACGACGTCACGATGGGATGTATATGTATGTTTATTTAATGCCGTAGTATTATGGACAAGCATAGTAGGCGTTTTGATTATGTAGATATAAACTTGAATGCAAAGTTTTAATTTGTGGTTTGATCTGCTTCAAGGAGAAGGCTTGAAATTACTTTGTTTCGAATCCACCTGCGAACCGTCTTTCGAGGATCGCTGGCTATGACTCTAACATTCCGCATCCACTACCAGCAAGCCGTCTAAAAGAAATTCCATAAAGCTGACTCAATTGAAAAATTCTCTTCTGTATTGATAACACGAATCAATCAATTAGCATTGTTGATTGGTTCAGCTTCTTATTGTCAGCTCAAACGCAACCTCCCGATTGGAGCCTAGCGCGCATACAGTCAGCCCCGTTCCAGCCACATCTCCCCAAGTTTTCGATTTCCTTGAATCCTCCTCCTTTCTCTTTACACCACCGGTGACCACTTACCAGACCGCCAACAAAACACGCCAGCAAATGCATATCGAACGCGAAACACCTTCTACATTTCCTTTGACTGTTCAGAACCCGATGCGCACCGTGAGAACCCTCCAAAAACTGCACCGAAACTACCGTTCCCAGATTCGAGCTGACGCCGAGCGTCGTCGCGGTGCGCCATGAATTCCAACGTCCCAGCACCCGCCATGAGCACGGTCCGGGGCTTTCACACTCCTGCTGTCGGATCGGGAGATGAAGACTCGGATTATGGAACCCGGACCCCCTCGCGAAGACATGTCATTAATGATGTCGTCAGCGCGAACAGCAGCCCGATGTTGCGATCGACCTCGTCGCCTGGAATGGGAGGCATTAGCAAGCTGAAGCTGCAGCTTGATACGCTGAATCTGAACGACAGCAGAAATAATTCGATGGTGAGGAGTGGCAGCCAGTTGCGACATCAGCCGCAGAGTAGCACCGGTACGACTACCTCTGAATACCCCTCGAGCGACGATGAGGCGAGCGATATTACGACCTACGAAGTGCCTCTGGAGAATGATTTTGTTAGTGAGAGTGTACAAGAGAAACCGATGTATGGAGCTATTGAAGGTGGACTTGTTAAGGAACCTGTCGCAAGAAAGATGTGTGCTGCTGATTTTGAGCCTCTTCGGTGCCTTGGAAAGGGAACCTTCGGCACTGTCCTATTGGTCAAGCAACAAGCGACTGGTCGACTCTACGCACAGAAACAATTCAAGAAAGCTTCTTTGATCGTTCACAAACGACTTGTTGAGCAGACCAAGACTGAACGCTCCATTCTCGAGTCCGTCAATCGCCACCCTTTCGTCGTCAAACTCTTCTATGCCTTCCAGGATCAAGAGAAGCTCTACCTCATTCTTGAATATGCGCAAGGAGGCGAGCTCTTTACCCACCTTGCTAAGGATCGCATGTTTCCTCAAGAGACCGCCGCTTTCTACATGGCTGAAATGGTCCTCGCACTCGAACACCTCCATCGCAACCTTGGCGTCATCTACCGTGACTTGAAACCTGAGAATTGCCTTTTGGATGCAGAAGGCCACCTTCTTCTCACCGACTTCGGCCTCTCCAAAGTCGCCGTAGATGAGAACGACAAAACCAACAGCCTCCTAGGAACCGTCGAATACATGGCACCAGAAGTCATCCTCGGCCACCAATACGGCATGGCGGTGGATTGGTGGTCCTTTGGTGCTTTGGGCTTCGACCTCCTCACTGGTGCTCCTCCTTTCCCAGGAAACAACCACAAGAAGATCCAAGAGAAGATCGTCAAGCAAAAGCTCAGCATGCCATATTTCCTCTCTGATGACTCCAAGGATCTCCTAACACGCCTACTTCGCAAGGAACCAAGCAAACGCCTCGGAAGCAACATGCCAGCTGATCTTCTCAAGATTAAGAAACATCGCTTCTTCAAGAAGATTGATTGGAAGAAACTCGCCAAGAGAGAAATCGATCCTCCCATCCAACCATTCATCACGAATCCTGAACTGGCAGAGAACTTCTCGGATGAGTTCACCGATCTTGCACTTAGTCCGGTCTTGACCAAGAGTACGCTTTGGGGAGCCAAGGAGAAGGAGAATGATCCATTTGGTGGCTTTAGTTATGTGGCTAGCAGTAGTCTCTTGGAGGGGAATGGATTCGCTGTTTGGGACGATGTTAAGATGGATGGTCTTGCTGTCTAGTAGAAAAGAGATGGTCGTAGAGGGAATGATGATATGCTTCTCTCCTTGATGGGTCTGGATATGAGAATCAAAGGGAGCTTTGGATATGGTGGGATGGATGGATTGGGAAATAAAAGCATGGATAATATCGATTGGATTGGGGTCTGCTTTTTTCCTTTTGCTTGCCATCACGGTTATGGTCTCTCGCGAGACTTAGAACAATAGATATCCTTTCTCAGTCTTGACCTCCTCGTCTATTACTTGATCTCGTACTCTTTCCCTACATGTCACATTGTTCCATCAATCAATACAATTTTCTACTAATCTCCTTTTCCCTCTCCATCTCAGTAATCACGAATGCCTCCTCCAGATTTCAGCCCACCATATCCCTCCCCTCCCTTACCAACCATCCATTTCTTGTCCTGTGGAATCTGTACTGCTACAGCACACCTGACCCATATCCACGAATCACGTGGGCTAGCCGAGCTCACGTGTTTTCGAGACGTGCGAAGGGTACGAGCTATGCGAGCATTATCCTAGGAGGAACCGTACCTATTTCAAAGAGCCGAATGGCCACGCTTGTGCTACTCGACCATGCATACACAGGTAGGCTTCTCTAGGTATTTTAGGTGTTCTATCAAGTTGTTCCAGTGAAACTTGGGAGGAAGAAGGAGGAGGGAGGAGGGGGGATGGCAGAAACACAACTGGGGAGCTCTGGTGGGAATTCAAGATATCGGACTCTGTCGATGCTATAAATGGAAGTTGATTGATGAGGTGGATCACTCCGTTGGCTGGATCCCGGGGGTAGATCGAGCTAGGGTCTTCAAATGGCTTGATACCCACTCATCCTGAGTAGTATTCTCTTGTGAGAGCTCTATATAGATATCCCGAATTACAATAATCTCACGATTCAATCTGACGAGGATGTCTGGGATTGATTTTCTTTGCTACAGATCTTTCACGGTCATTTCTGGTTAAGTTATGGTTTCGTCATGTGGGAGAGGAGGTACGTCATCAAGTAGCTGCGGATTGATATCTTGGAAGTGAGGGCATAGTTTGTTGTTTGACTTGAAGAACGGGTGAACTTTTTTCTGAAGAGGCCGGCATATTCCACGTTGAGAGAGCAGAGGTTGGGCTTTTAAGTTGGGTTGGTTGGGTTTATGTTGGTTGAGATTGAGATTGGCAAAGGCATTGGAGAAGTTGTTGATTTTGCGCAGCGGATTTTTGCAAGGTAGGAATTGGATAGGTTTTTACTGCGGTATATTGAGCATTGGGTGGGTTCATTTGCTTCCATGATCCCTTGGATAAAGACTTGATAAGCTACTGGGCATGCATTGCTGTTCCGAGAAGAATGAAATATTCAGAAACCATGATGGTAATTCGTTTTTCAACGCAGAGAGATGACAACTTTGAGGTCTCTTGGAGACTTTTGTTTTGTAAAGACTGGGAAGCTTAAAGAGCGATCATGCAGGAGTCGTATTTTGGAACAGCGAATGAAACTACAGAGTAAATGAAAGGTTTATTGTTGAAGAGAGGCAAAAGCTAATGTTACCTGAATTTTGTAGTGTGTCATTGAAAAGAATATAAAGAGAGTGTTTGCGGCAGCTTATCACTTAAAATTTAGATTTTGACTCTTGGGTATCGAGGGGTGGCTGAAAGTTCGTGCAATGAAAAAGCTGAGTGAGGGTCAATTTTGCAACACATTGTCGGCAAAGGAAAGAAGATTAAAGCGTAGAAGAATAGCTTCAGTGTGGAATAAATATATATTCTAACTATTTTGGATCTAGGCAACTAATTGTCTCGCAGAAGAAAGAAATCTTTAAGTATAGATGTGTAAAGTTCAAAGCAAAAGTTGTTAAACAACATTGAGAGTGTTGCAAGACTGTTTGTTGTCGATGAGCTTAAAAGGCCCTGGAAAATTCCCCATGGTTACGGCTTCTCTGGCTTAGAAACTCCTAGGTGAATGTCAAAATACTCTATCAACACTCACGTGTAAAAAGACAGGCGCGGCTGAAGCCCGATTAATTCACTCTTTGGTGATTGAATCGTATATAAATTCATCGCGCACAGCCGCACTTCCGGAAAAAACTCACCAGCCGCAGAGCAATGGAGCACCAATTGGCAACCACGCCCTCCGGTGACTCGTAGGCTCTTGGCTCGCCGAAAGAAGACTCCGACGAGGAGCGACCCTTCCCCTCGGCGGGTCGAATCGAAGCGGACGGAGGCCCTCGAGACGCTGGAAGGGGGTGGCCTCTCTCTCGTAAGTTGGCACCTCCTTAGCTGAGGCAGAGGAAAGATCAGACGGCCGGAAGCAGCGACAACGAAAGGCGGCGGAAATTGGCAGAAAAGGGGATTAAAAAGAATTCTTTTGGGCTAACGAGACTTTCCAGAACGACTACCTGCCACCACCATGGCAACCACAGACCCTCTCCGGTCTGGCGTGGCTGTCCTCCCTGCGGTCTTCGATGACCGACACAAAGGCCTGTTTACAGGCAATGCCACTCCTGGTGGTCCCACGATGACGGTGTTGTTGATGTTGGCCGCGATTTTGGACTGCGTAAGCTATAGGCCATCACCTAGACTCTCAGCCCAACTAATCCTCCCTCCCAGCATATCGAGGAGTCAAATCGGAGAGTGATGGCCTCTTGCATGATCGGTGAGTTTCCTAGAAGTCACTTTCAATCCTTTAGGCTAACAGGACGAAGACAAGGAGGGCAAGATGATCGGGTTGCCAGAAGATGACGACAAATGGTCTGTCTCTTGGGGCCAATGCAAGAAGATCATTATCAAGCTTTGCCCTATCTTTCCCGAGATCCCAGACCAAGTTATCATGGCTGGAGAGATTCCATTCAAGCAATTGAGAGAGGCTGTGTTCAAGGGAAGACCTATCAACAGAAGAACCGGCTCAAGCCTCAGACCTTTAGACCCTCGCTTCTTCTCCAAGGCCCATCAAGTAGCTGTTGACGCAATGCTAAAGAAGTCAATTGCTTCTGTACCACGTCTCGCTAACAGATCTGACGATCCATCCAAAGTTGTCAAGGAAAGCATCTATGCCTTATTGGCCTATCCACCTAAGAAGGCGAAGAAGCCAAAGAAAAAAGGCAAGAAGTCCAAGGCAAAGAAGAACTTGAAGGATACGGATTTGGATGCCGAGGAGGTCGGATCAAACCACGATATCATGACTCCGGCAGACTACAACAAGAGCGACCCTAACACCACTTCCCACAATACCAAGTCGGGCAACGAAGTCATGCCTTCTTCCGAGTTGAGCTTGAACACTGAGATTACTGATCCTACCATGTCCGAATTAACCAAGCACGCCATCACTTCCAGTGATTCCAACTTAGGTGGCGAGAACATCAGTTGCATCGATTTTGCTTTGAAGAATCTCAACCTCATCTCTGATACACTTGACTTAGTCAAAGAGAAATCTCCTTCTGCTGTCAATGAGTTGAACGCTGTCACTGCCTCTTCTGTCGAATCAAACTTGAAGGACCCATCCATTCCTTCCACCGACGACAAGTTGAAAGATGCAGCTATGCCTATTGTCGAGTCCCAGTTGGATACCTCAGCCACCGCTTCTAGCGAGCCTGATCTCAATGCGCCAGTTATACTTGCTAAGAAATCCAAGAAGAAGAGAAATTCTAAGAAGTCCAAGAAATCCGACATGGAAAACCTCAACGTCGATTCTCCCGATGATCATTTGAACAACGAGAATAGTTCTTCCATCAACCCATATCTGAGCAATAACAACCTCACTTCTTCTACATCCGATTTGCCTGACCTGGGCCTCGCTGCTTCTGGTTCCATCTCAAGCAACCTGTCCCTCCCCACTGAGAATGCAGACGCCGAGAAGATCAAGAGAATTCAAAAGATACTACGATCCATCACAGCCGCCGCTAGAGAGAGCCAAGCTGCTCTGGCCTTTGAATCCTCTGCCCTAGATCCGTTAGCTAATTTTGATAAGGACCAATTTCCCAAGGTCGAAGATCCTTTTAGAATTCACGCTTCTATCAAGAGATATTTCCAGAACATCGTGGCCGAACCTCTCGATTTCATGAATATTCTGGCACTCCCTGAAGAAGTCCCGCTCGTTATGCTCTCGAACACGATCAACTTCATGTATCTCTGGAACCTTGATTGGGAGTTTGAATGACTGGGTTCTACGACATGTAGTCCCTTCTTTCTCTACAGGTGCTGGATGGAGTGTTATGGATGGATAGTTGTTCCTTTAAAGGTTTTGATTTCGAGATTCATGAGTTGTTTTCATGATTACAGTGAGAGATGACTATGATAATGTTATTACAAGGAAGAAATAGTGAAAGGGCAATCAAGCATACGGGAGATCCTGAGTAGACTATCACCTATGATAAAGACTTGCAGATACGAATAGAAAATGAGTGTCAAATCATGCATGCTCCTGATAAAGAAATGTGTATCATGGCCCGGTTCTGTCTACCTCTTCTAAGCCCATCCTGTCGTTTGAATCTGCTAAAGAGCCAGCGACCTTCGCCTATTCCGATTAACCTTTTTCTTTTTCTTGGCACTAAGCTACAGCCGCGAATGAAAATCCTGATATTGTAAAGACATGCACTTTCCAATAGTTTCGCGCCAGAGCAATCCTGCAGCTATAGCCATACCTTTTTCTCTTCCAGAGTCCCAGACATTTTCCCTCACAAGTCTAACCATCCAAATCGCGACTCTCCCGTCTACCCCAGTCATTCGGGTAAATCTCCTAATCGAGAGTAAATATTGACATGACTCCCACCGCCTTGACAAGCCGATCCCACCCCATCGCCGCGAGTAAACTCCGGTCCGATATTTCGTCCCATCTTAAGCATCAGTGGTGTAACTGGCTCGCGTAGATTACCTATTTGAGTCTGAATGTAAATATGTTCGCACAATAATGAATATGAATAATCTCGCGACGCGACTGACTTTGACCATGAAAGATTTGATTCCCACACAATACAAAGCAAGATGGACAGAGCAATGATTCCAGAGACAGTGAAAGACTGAAAGATATAAAGAGAGATACTTTACAGAGCTTTGAACGTTCGCGACAGCATTGGGGAGCAGAACATCTTCAAAGCTGTCCATGAAATCGACCGCACCGTCGGTTTCGGTCTTCAGGTACAGCAACTCCAACACAATCTTAAGACTGAACACAACCAAGTTCTACACAGTTGCAGCTATTCATACATACTACAGCCCAAGTCTCAGAGCTAAGTACCATTCAAAGCTCAAGAAAAGATTCGAATATCGAGGTCTTCGTTACCACTCAAGACAGGTCAGCCTCGAACCCACAATCCTTCTACGAAGTCAACTATCTCTCAACATCAATCCACTCGAAAAATCAACAAACTTTCAATCAGAATCAACAACTTCGAAGACTGTGCTTAGGTTCAGCTTCTGAAGTCTCTCAGTACTCAAGAGACCCAATCCTCTGTCAGCTTTCAAGCCCGAATAATTGTCAACGCTAATCAACTTGCAACTCTTGAGGTACTTCACAATACAACTTGAGGATTTCAGAGCTTCTCTGAGTCTCTACTCATTAACACAACTAACCACAATCGATCTTGACGCAGACATTTCAACTCCAAACTAATTGTAAGTTGGCACCCCTCCAAACTCAACTCATCTCGACCCCAATCCCGCCACAAAATTTAAACCCATCCCAAGCACTAGCAAGCTCTTACTAATCACAACAATATCAAAGTGTTTTCTAGGAAAGCCCCAAGAATAGCTTATCAAAATGGCTGACAAACCCAAGCACACCGCCAACACAACCCAACGCCGTCGGCGCTCCAAATCAACCAAGCCACACCCTCATCCTAAAAATGCCAGCGCTAGCAAGGCCAAGACTCACAAGCAAGGCAAAGGCAAAGAAAAAGAAGCATCACGAATCCCAACTCCAAAGGGTTGGGAAAGGGGCCGAAGGCAGACGAGAACCGATATCTGGGTCAAGTCACAGGCCGAGAAGAGATTAAGAACGCCTTTACCTGTCGTGGAAGCTCATGTTTCCATCGGTCCTTCGAGGAATGATATCTGTTTCTTTGCGGAGTTTATGATTGGTGTGAGTCGATTATTCCCTTTCCTTTACCATTACTTCAGATTTTCTTTGGTCGTCCTTTCATCAAGGCCCTTCTTGTTTTGTCCATGGGACTCAAGTTGTAACTATTAGTTGTAGTTAGGAACAGAGATGAAGATGATCGATGCTGATACAGAATTGTCATAGTTTCTAAGACATCTTAATACTGAATGGGTCCAACTTTTCTTGGAGATTGATGGCATTGGAGAAGGTATGATGGCTCCTCTTTCTTTGTTAGCTTGTCTTCCTTTGCGGCCTAATGCTCGTTCTTTTTGGCAACCCGAGAATCAGCACGAATCTTTATTTCACCTACATTTCTACTCAACTGCACTCAGCAAAGCTAACCACAACATCAGAAGTCACATTCGACTACATAATCCTAGGCGATGACCCCTATCTCAAGACTGAGTCCTGGAAGACGGTCTACGTAACTTGGAACCAGCTCCAACGTATCCGCATTCGAGTCCACGAACTGCCGCATTGGGTATCCGATCAAGTACTGCTTATGCATTGCAACCTGCTACTTCGACGTTTTAGGGAGGATGGTATCAGAGCTACTAGTAGATGGGTTTGGCATCCAAATGATCGAGTTCTCTTGAAGAAGTTCTTGAAGGCAAAGATTGAGTTTTATGTTGGCAATGAAGGTGAAGAAGTCATCTGGGATGGTAATGAACGAGTTGTTGAGAGTGATATGACTGCTGATGATGGACCGAATATTCAGCTTCCTTTGATCAACAAGGCTTTGGCCGAGATTGATATTTCGGATGATGATGCTTCTACCGATAGTGATGCCACTATTAGACCATCTATATTCTTGCGGAAGAATGACGTGACGGATAGCGCACCAAAGATTAGTGGCGCAGCCGTGCCATATAGGCCAGTTGCCATCAGGAATACAGCCGCTAAACAAGGAGGTCCCGAGGCGAAAAGATTTCATTTCGGAAAGGAACGTTTCTGGGAAATTAATCCGGTCGTGGACAGTCATCAAGACGAAAGCGAAATAGTTGTTGAGAAACCAATGGCCTGGAAACAAATTGCAACCTTCGACAATAGCCCAGCTATCAAGCGTGCAGCATTGGCCGAGAAGTATAAAGTGATCGAGAATAGCACGCATGTCGAAAATGGCTTGGGTATTGAGAATTTGTGCTTGGATAATGGTGTGGTCAATGCTAAGTGTGTACCAACGAAGGATAGTACGGCCTCTCCGCACAGCGAAGCTTTCAACAAGAGTGGTTTCGAAGAGGATTCCAATGATGCGAAGAATGACAAAGGGGCCAAAAGTAGCAAGAGCATAAAAAAGCTCGAGATCATTTGGGAAGAAGCAGCCGCCCAAAGTGATATCATGAAGGCCTTGACCACCATGCCAATGGTCGAAATTGAAGGATTTTGCGGTTGTTTTGATCGGTGTGCGCTCAACAAGAACGTTGATCCAGAAACGGAAACTGAAGTGTCCTTTCCAATTAGAGAGCGCATGAGGATTACGAGCAGGAATTACCAGTCGGACCACTCACCAGATCGATTTCTGCTCAAAGAGAGGCAGATACTAGGAAGTCGCAGGAGTTGATGGCAGCATGGAGATCTAGGCATTAGATGCATGATTCTTGTAGGATAGTACTTTGCTTTGTGGATCAATGGCGACCTCAAAGTGATCAATGACAAAATAACTCGATTATGCGTAGTCGTCCTATGGCTGCTATTCACGAGAGGCTTCAAGATGGTGAAGTCCTCCCTTCGCGTGTAGGAGGTAAGCGAGTTTCTAGTTTTGCACACACTTTCTCTATTCTCGCGACGGTGATTAAAATCAACACCATCAACTTTTCATCACACCAAGTAAATACTCTAAACTCGACATGGATGACGAATTTTGGAACCCGAGTCGTGCCGACGGACAGGCGCCAGCTTCGATGGCTACTGGCATATTTGCCAAGAAGCCGGTCTCCAGTACAACAATCGCCTACACCTATGATGAAGATGATGAAGAATCCGGGTCTTCGAGCTCCGAGCAATCGGCGCCATCTACCCCTTCTCCTGCTGCCAGAGTTCAATTCATCTCTGTTGCTCGCAATCAAGAGAATAAAAACCCTTCTATTCTTCCAAGTGTCCAAATTCCACCCATACCCACTATTGACACCGAGAATGGCGATCAAAAGAATGCTCAAAATCCGGCCCCGCCAGGATCTCGAGCTCCATCAGCACCAAGTATTTCTGCTGACGATGATTATGAGCGCTACATCGGACCTACCAAGGAAGATTTGTTGGTACGTATACTTTCGACCTCCTCTGATACTCGAAATAGCCATGGATCATGCAAACTAACTCATTCCTAGCTGTTGAACGATCATTTGCAAATGGTATCTATCTATTAGCCTCACGCAATTCTAAACACAGCTAACTGTTACAGTGCATTACCATCAACGAGCTACGAGACTTCATCGGTATGTAGTCTTCACGTTGAATTGGTCTGCAAGAAACTAACCTAAGCTAGAACCTGATCAGAGACAGCAAGCTAAGATGTTCAGTGCTGTTAAGAAAATGTCTGCAGATCCGGAAGCCACTGAATTTAGAAAGGTTACAGTCCAGATGATCTTGGCTTCCATATTGGTGTACAAGAACCCTTTGCCACCTTATGCTTATAGATTGCAATTAGCAGAGCGACACCTCCGGTACTGTGAGAGGATAATACAAAAAGTGACCCACTTCCGCTATCTCAAGGGACTTACGCGAGAGGATCAACATGCATGGACTTCTCTGGAAGTTCGTTACGGCCACCTTTTAGGACTTGTCAGAGTCGCTAGAGCTTTTCGAAAACGCAGAGCTGAAAATGTCGACTTGTTCGGTGCATTCAGTAGAGCTTCTAACGCTCTCGGTGAGATTGACGATGAAAGAAAGAAGACAAAGGACTTGTCGGAACATCCAGATTGGTTCAATATGAGAGGAATCATCAACGAGGCTTTGGAAACCACTGGCAATGTCGGTTTGTATGTTCTAGACTGTCCTTGCGAGGGATGTGCTAGCACCACAGATAGTCCTGAATTGTCGAAAAACGATTTCGACAATGAAGAGAGACTCAGCACTGTTGTTTGTGGGGAATCAGATATCGACAATGGCGAGGAGGCCAACACCGTCGCTGGTCAACAATGTGGCTTCGACAATGAGGCAGGAGCATACGGCTTTGAGACTCCAAAATCCGAGAGGATTCACGACGTTGTTCCTCAACAATCGAGTATCGACAATGAGAGCGTCAAGAATCTCCCACCATTGCAAGATCCCATCTTCGACAATCTCATTCGGGCCGCCTCCACTCCGGAGCGACGCAATTCCGTTGCCCGGGAGTACTTTGTCCAGCAGGTGATGGAGTTTCAGGATCATCCCTCCGAAACCATGATCGAGCACTTCTGTTCCTGGAGCAATGAAGAATTGAGCTCCATTTTCGCCAGCAAGTTACGCTTCCAGGATATGATTTCAGAGCTAACCTGGACCATGGCTGATCCCGTAGAGGGAGATGATGCTTTGGGTCTGCATTAAGAATGTACAAACAGAAGTACCGCGCGCTGGGTAGTCATACGGTCTATTATCCAAGATCACTTTGTGTGCATTACAGTTGGTGGGATGGTTTCACTCTCGGTCAATCTGCACTTTAGCAGTTACTGCATAGTCTGTGTTAAGAATTAATTAAGGATACATGAGGTAGACCAGAGTAGTAATGTAAAGATATAAACGAAATTTCTTCTCCATTCAAGTGAAGTTGATGCCCTTCCGTACAGAAAACTCCTATCTAAAAATGAACTAACCAGTTTTCCCAAAGTCGATCCCGCATTCGGACTTTCTTCTTCCTTCTTTCTGGCTTCCCAATCTCATTTATTGTGATATCTGAGTTGGTGGTGTTTGTCAAATTGAATGTCGATTCACCCTATCGACTTTTGTTTCCATATAACAGGTATAGGTCAGGTTCACAAAGATAGCAGGTAAGTCGGGGCTGCATTGTCTATGGACTTGTGCAACGTTGAAGCTTTGAAGTTTGGAAATGCTTGTCCCCATCAAAATTCCTGAAAGAGCTCCCACTGTCGACGAATGTATTCGACATTCACATTTCGTAGATAGCTAGTGGAGCGTGTTATATTTGGCTCAAGAAAGAGGTTGAAAATTATTGTAGATGTGTTGTATTTGCTCAGAAGTTGAGTGGCATTGATATTGTTAAAATATCAGTGAAAGATGAACGTGGCGTTCGGAGGTGCTCCCAATCTTTCAAAAGTCCTGATTTCGCCGTGATGAACCTGGCACTCACCAATAATGGTGAGGTGTTGATCGCCGTCGTTCTCTTCTTTTCCAACTGGTCGACAGACATAAATCTTCGGCGAGCCGTTCAATACACAAAGTTTATCACCCTTTTGAGCACAATCCGGAACTATTCCGAAAGGTCCACTGTTTGAGGATAAAATACCAGCGAGATTCGTTATAGAACCATGACTATGAGTGCTGAATTTCAGGTCGAGGTGAGAAAGTCGCTTGCCTTCTAAGAATGCAGTATCCTTAAATAATTCATCCTGCTCCGAGTCCCCATCTTTACAACCAAATAAGTGTGTCCATCCAAATATAAATAGGATTATAATGGCTATTGGAGAGGGGCATTTGTTTTTCTCAAGAAATTTGAGATGTGGGCCTGATGGATCATAATTGCGTGCGTAAAAGTCCCATACTAGATGCGCGTCTGGTTTCGTCAAATGAGTCGCATCAAATCCCAGCATCTTCAGTAACTCTGTATAAAGTTCGACCACAAAGGCTCCAAAACTCCGGTGGTTGTGAAATATAGCAGTTCTGATTAGAGCGGAGCTGTGTCTTGCTATTATTTCTTTCCAAGCATAGATTATATCTCCTTGAGGTTCATTGACATGCAATATTCTCTCACTTAATCCTAAAATATTTCCGAATTCCCATCCCTTGCAGACTAGTCGTGTTGGCGTGTAAGTCCAAGGCGTGAAAGATATCCCATTTTTGTAAATCAACAAGTTGCAATCAGAAAATTGCTTTGGAACAGGTACACCCGAATCGTGTAGTACAGACCAGTCCGGTGCCCACGAGGGTAGATCTCGAGATTTGTGCACTGGTGTATTTGAATTATGTGGTAGATACCAGTCCGGACCCCACTCGGGTATTTCCACCAGGTTGTTTGCCGTCACACTATGTACAGCTTGCTCTAGGACTTTAACTAATGCTCCTTGCCGAATCATGTATCGAGCCGCTTCAGCAAACACTTGAGCTTTGCTTAAGGTGTAATTCACATTCAGAGCTCTCGGGTCTTGGATATAATCGGATGCTAGACTTAGATGAGCAAAGACAAAGTCTCTCGAATCTGTAGCTCCTAGCCCACGCCGCAAAGATAGTAGATCCAAAAGGGAATTGTATTGGCTAGCTTCGTCCCGAATTTTTGCGCTATATTGAAATCTGCATCGCCGAGCTTGCATTTCGTATAGCACTTTTGACTCATCCGTTTCCGGCTTTGGGTTGAGTGTTAGGCCTGGGTTTGTTTTGGGCGCAGTTGAACATTCGTCTTCTAAAGCGGCAGATATTTCACAGAATTCATCCCATTTCATTCGATGTTTTCCACATTGCAGCCAAGGATCATGTGAGAGTACGAGTTCCTGGAAAACCCAAACTCGTGTGAACCAAGATCGGGACAAAATTTGGCTGCGCACAATACTCCAGATTGTCTGCAATTCCATGGGAGCTGAATTATGAAAATATTTCTTCTGGCCGGAAAGAGTTTTCTTCTTTTGATAGGACTGAAACTTCTCGAATGCGAAATCTGTCTCCTTCGTTGGGAGACCAAGGTATATAACGGTATGATGTGCAATGCTATAAATGGCACCCATCTGCTGGACTTGTTTACTCTTCTCGAAAATATCGACCTGATTAATACAAAGCGCATCTGCCCAGAGGCTTAAGACTCGTCCTGGCTCCTGTTCTCGTAAGTGGTAGAGAGCTGATGCTAGACTTTTGGTTATTTCTACTGGCTTTCCATCCACAGAAACGATCTCGGTGTCATTTGGGTCACCCCAGACGTAGGATAAGGCTGTGTAATGATCGACAAGCTCTTGATCATATTGCGAGAGGGTTGTATGCTTGATAGAGCATTGTAAGGGAGTCGAATCATCGTGAGAGGGTTGCAGGAGGATCAATCGGATTGCATCTTCTTCGGTAAGGGGCTCATATGGATAGACCGCGCATGCAGAAGGCGAAGAAGACATCGCTATTGAATGAGCAGCCTTGAACAGAAAAGAATGATTGCTGCACGACAAACCATAGATTTTCAAGCCAGGACAGCTTTTCTCTACGATTCTAAGGCAGCATAAGTACAGCCATTGATGCTTGAATGCTCAAGCTCACTCAGCAGCCTGAAACATGATTATGTAACACGAGTTGTAACCTTAGGCCTGAAGCCAAAATTCAGGCTACTCGTACATCGTGTACCGAGGCGGGCAAAACTCGTCTTCGCCGAACGAAAAAAATAAAAAAACCGCAAAATGTCAATTCTCGTCCTAGACAAGCACTTGAACCTTGATATGCGGAGCTCTTAGATACTCATCTTTTATTGTTTAGAGTTTATATCGACTTTAGTAGAGTAAAGATTATGATATTTGAGCTTCGACTTTACGATTTCCTGATGCTTTGGCAAAGACGAATTTTGACCGCCTCGTACTGTGTATGTCAGCGAGGAGAGGAACCATGCCTATCATTTTTTTAAAAAAAAAGCTACAAACCAAGTCTTGATGCACAATCTTGCTTAGTTTAATTAGTGTTGTCAAATTCTTACATAAATTCTTCGCTGGAAACGAAAATTCCCACCATACGCGTTGCGACTCGTAGCTGAAATACATGCGCGGATATTTTCGCAGCAACTTCAGCAACAGTTATATATTTCGCATTCGGTGTACACAATTGCATCAATATAAATCGCAGCATCCAGAATAGCCCTTCAAACTATTACACATAAACTAAAGCCTTCTCCAATCTAACTCGTCCATCCACACATCTCTCTTTGAACCGAAAACCCCTCCTTAGCACCCACTTAACCCTCACATCAATCAATCTCCGTGCCTGTAACTCATCCACTGCGTTCTCGCACGTGCTTCCATCGAACGAATCTCCAATCGCAGGGTGGATGATTTGCAAATGTCCGTCCGCGGCATCTAGATAGGTCCAGAGGGCAATGGTATGCTTGATGATATTCGCGCGGGATTCCGACCGTGGATTTATCTTGCCTATTTTATTAACCAATGGTGCAGTGAAGGATTCAAGATGTCGAATCAGGTCATCATGCCAGCCTATTTTCTCAATAACTTCTTCACAAAATTGATTTTTGTGCCATGCGCGAAGTTGGACTTCTCGAAGGACGCGGCGGCCATGGCCTTTCCACCCTTTTTTTTATTTAAAGTTAGCATTCGTATGATAAAAGATATGAAGGGGAAGATAAGTAGTAGAGGTCATACTGGCGTCTCCAAAATTCGACACAGCGGCTAGCATTGCCTTGAGAGGCTTCATGCTTGGAAAGTTATGGAGGTTGATTTCATTATTGAGAATATCGACAATAAACCAGTTGATGAGGGCCATGTGAACTTGAGAAAAACTGAGATCTGCCACCTCGGGGCTAATTGTGAGAGGTTTGTCGTCTGGCGTGTTCAGCATGTGGCGAAGGGCCGCAGTTATTGGGGCATGGCTCTTCGAAAGGTTGTTGGCCGCGCCGTTGACTTGGAACCAATCCATACCCGACAGGAAAGCCTGACCTGGGTCGACCTTGTTCCAGACCTTCAATGGGGTTGATTTAAAAACCTCATCTGGAGGAAGAAGAAAGAGCTCATTGGCGCCAGCTATCTCTCGGTCGTAGTCGTAGACAGCTTGTTCGATGTTACGAAGGAGCGATTCAATGATCCCATTCTCAAAGCCTTCATATTTCTCCTTGGCAGGCTCAAAAATGCGAACCGGACTTTTCTCCATTGCCAAAGACATTGTATCGTTGAAAGTACGCGAACTTTCTCGATCTGAACGAGTGTCTGGGATCACAAAACTTTGCCGTGCTTCTTTCTTGGCCAATACGGCCTCTTGGACTCTTTCAATGGCTGTTTTGAGAACAATCTCGGCCCGCCCAACGGCCTCAACAATATCTTTGTCTTCGGGATTGAAACAATCTGGACAGATGAACATAGAATCTTTAATCCCAGTCTCAAGAGACTGAAATATTTGATTTCCTTGGCTCTTGAACTGAATGCATGATAAGTGGTACCATCTTGCGCAGCCCTTAATATCACATCTCAGCATCATTTTGTCCCCTTTTGTCTCTCCCGAGGACACCTCTCCTTTTCGACATATTCCACAATCATTGCGAGATATAGACTGTTTCTTTTTATGAGGGATAATTCGGGTTGCTGTTGGCTGCGACAATTTGTTCCGTCCAGCTTCCTTCGATGCGGTAGATGGATCTTGAGGAATATGCGATGCGGTGGCAGACAAACTCGCTCGGGTTGGTTTAAAGAAAGCTCTAGATATAATTAGCTGCACATAGGAATATATTCAGTGCTCAACTTTTATCTTGAGGAACTTTACCTCTCTGGCACTTCCCCAAGGTCTTCGATCTTACGTTTTGTATGCGTCTGTGATATCGTCATGGATAGAGAACAAGTGATCCCGGCTTTATGACATTTCATGCAGGCTCCAGAGTCCATTCCAGAAGGGACACATCCCCTTTTTATTTTTTGACAATGTTGACAAGTCCCATAGCGGCCGCGTTTGTGAGTTTCTGTAGACGCCATGAATTTTGGATCAATGCTGTATCAAGCGTAGGTTGTCGGGGAAATGATATGGCCTCTAAGGAACTTTTTCCGAAGAGCTATTTTGTTCTCTGAAAATGGGAGAAAAGGCGGGGGGGCAGTTTGACCCCGAACTGAGTCGAGCAGGCTGCGGTCTGGCCGACAGGGGGTTGTTTTGTAAATTCAGCCACTCATATCGGTTCTTTTCCCAACAATCCAACTTAAAAGTATGCCTTACGGGTGGGGACGTGACTCTGAATCAAGGATTTGTTAGGCAAATCTTCCTCGATCCTTCAAGAGCTAGTTCGTCAAACGGTTCGCCCACAATTAAGAGGCTGCGCGGGCAGTTCGGTGTATCTACACCATTTCTTCGCTCCCTCCTTCTGCTACATCGATATCTCTTTCGGCTCTTGCTCAAGTGAAAGTTTGAAGCTTTGGGCGTTGATTCTCACAAGTTATTTCTTGATCTGTGCTCAAACGATCCATCGATAATTTCAATCCTCAAAGATGGCACAGCCTACGCTGATCATAGCCGTTGACCTCGGCACTAGTACGACAACAGCAAGCCATGCTCGAGTTCGCGAATACTTCAATTACCAAGGGAAACGCTCTAGAGAGAAACTTGGCAGTGTATCTGAAGTGATAGACTGGCCTGGATGCATTGACGGCGCAACAGGAAATAATTGTGTGCCAACTGACCTAATCTATCGCAAAGATACCCGCGAGCTCCTATTTTGGGGCTTTGAAGCTCAAGAATATCTAGATGATTCGTTTCACGAAATCCCTCGTAGCGATGTATTCGTGGTTGAAACAATAAAGCTCTTGCTTCCAAACCCCGACCAGGAAAAAATATCCTCCCCTGCTCAAAAGAGATACCAGGCCATGCGTACCACTCTGGCAGCGACACTTGGGAGGGATCCTTACGAGATTTTCGAAGATTTTTTGATTTTGGTACTTGCGCATGTTCTGGAACACGCTTTGCGAAAATATTCTATTGGCTTGCACAATCACCAAGTCGAGCTAGTTATGGCTTTTCCTTCAGGTTGGGATGACCCGGTACATACTGCTATTGCCAAGATAGGCGCGAAGGCTTTGCAGATGGCTATCACAACTCAAGGTCTCACCAGTATGAGTTTCGGTATTGAAAATGTCTATACCGTGTCTGAGACGCTTTGTGGTGTTAAAGAATGGCTTCGTGAGACTTTTGCCGAGGTTTCCTCAGTCGATGTAGAAGCACAGCCGACGGGCTTAGATGATTTGAATGTGAGTGGAGTTGATATCGACAAAATCACAGTATTGTGTTGCTAATATGCTTCACAGGAGGGAGACTATTTCTTAGCCCTTGACATTGGGGGTGGGACTGGTTGTATAACCCCACTGAAGCTTGTAAGCAAACGCCCATTGGCTGTCGAACAGCTGGATAAAACACAATGTAAGAACTGCAATCAAGGCCATATAATGATACCTGCTAACGGAGAACAAGCATTAGAAGTTTCTGGAGAAGCAGTTCAAGCTGAATTCGAACGCATGCTCCGGCCAAGAATCACCAAGAAAGAGTACCCTGGCGACTTGGAACGAGCAATCTTCCAGGTTTGTCGAGGTTTCAAGGTCGAAAAAAGGAAATGCGGTGATACGTCAAAAACTTGGAACTGTCCTGTGACTGGGTTGGAGGCGAATCCACGCAAAGGATTCGAGAAGGATTGCATAAGGTTTGACCGGTAGGTCTAAAGCAATTTCTAGAACTTGTATACAACTGCTAATGAAGTTGGCACCCAATATAGCAAACAACTGGAGTCTTGTTTTGACCCGGTAATCAATGTTCTTGACCGCGCTATCGAAAAGACGAGGCGCAAGTTCCCTTGGATTAAGGTTTGCGACCTCCACATTATTTATTCGCTCCAATGTTGAAAAGTAATCCAGGTTCTCGTTTTTCTGGGACAATTTGGTGGAAGCTCTGCATACCTCCGGAACCGAATGGCAAGCAATCCAATCAGTGCCGCGGTCAAAATTAGACACAGTCATTCAGGGAAGCTAGATGTTGTAAAAGGAGCAATTTCTGAAAGACTGACGCTTGACGAAACATTTGTCAGAAGGTTCAAGACACTTAAAAGCTATGGAACACTTGTCACACTTGTGTACAGTGAAGATATCGCAAAGATTTTCCCAAGGCCACAGTCATGTGGCGCGCTACCATTTGAGCGTGCTCACGACGGACTCAGATTGAAGGTCATTGAATGGGCATTGCCAAAGGTAAACAAGCTAAATTCGAGAATAGAACAATTTTAACTCTTTTAAAACATTAGGAAACTGTTATTCAGGACGGGCGAGCTTGCGATATAGGCAAAGATGGTCGCCGGCATCATACTTGGCCTTTTGCTGAAGACCAATTGGGTTTCGAGGACACAATTATTGTTTCAGATGAGGATGTTCCTATCCCTCAGCATGAAGGAAAGTCATACACAGTGTGGACTGAATCGCACCAGCATAATCAGTTGTATGTCAACGGTCAGAGAAGTAAGTAGTCTCTCACGTGACATTTTCAATCAGAACACTAAATTCTATCCAGAGCAAGTCCAAAGGATACCCTTTTTCTGGGACCTCATCATGTCCCAGAAAATTGATGTACATGGAAATATTGTTGGTTCCTATGAAAGAGACGACTTGAATACCGTTTGGTTTCCTGAAAAACAGACGAAAAAGCATCGCAGAATAAAGCTGCGGGAACTTCACTATGATCTGATATGGGAAATTACTGAGATGCAGGTCAAGATATATGTCCAAGCTGTCTTTCCAAACCAAGCAGGCTCTCCTTTGGCACAACTTGCCAAGGAACGAGCACTGGGCGTGGGGGATAAAACCGTCACAGGAGAGTCGAGATCCAAAGCTCTGGACAATGATATTGCGATTACAAATCGTTCGAACGAGCAACATGATGACACTGATGATGAAGTTATTTCCGACGATGAAGAAAACGGGTTATCAACTAGCAGCCGCACACTCGTTCGAGCTCAACGGGAATTTGGGCATTCGAGCCAGCGCAAACAGCCTGGAGCAAAGACTTTGAGTTCTCAGGCAACAAATTCTCAGGCAACAAATTCTCATGTGACATCAATGGCAAGACAAAAAGACGCGATTGTTGATCGAACAATTCCGAAGGAATTCTTCGACCACATACAGCCGTTGATTCCAGCAACAAATGCGAGCCTCAGACAATATTCTCCAACACAAGGTTTGCAGCAAGAAAACACACTACTTTCGGCCGAGGCTTCAACATCAAGAGGTCCCAGGCCAGATGGCAGACGTCGTGACGGTAGGCAATTCATCAAAGCCACAGAATCTCGCAAAACTCACTAACTAGTGACAGGATGCTACACCTGCAAAGATCGAAAGAAGAAATGTGAGGGTGCATACAGAATTGACAGAACAAGCGGCACCCAGAAATGCAAAACATGCCTCCGCGTTGGCATTCCCTGTGACATGGATGAGCCTCTCTGGGCGCGCGATCCAGCACAAAGAGAAGTTCAAAGGCACGAGCGAACAAGACTAGTGAAGCAGAGCAAGAAGAGAAAATACAGGGACGAGTCAGAATCCTCAGCGGTGTCGTCGCGGGATCGATCAGCCACGATTGTGCCGTTTGATGGTCGACATCACGGCCCATCAGTTCATCGCTCAGGTTCCTTTGAAATGCTCACGGATGATATCACTTCGTAATTGATGTTAGGTATTGCTTCTGGTGCGGTAGGGAGCCACATCATGAAAGTCAACAGGCCTGGTGAACCACACTCTTCAGGCCACTGGATCAGTCATGTTAAGGCGGTAGTGCAGTGTATTCTAGAATTGCTCTTTCCTTGAAGCCATCTGGCGATGTTTGGGTTGCGATATAATGTGACGAGTTCTGAGAACAACCTGACGTTGAGGATCCTGCCCCACCAAGTGATCAAACCTAACACGTGATCTCAACATTACCCGAAGAGAGTATTTTGCTCGGTAGGACTGGTGACAGTACTTCAGCCACCAATTAGTTAGATCTGAGTGATATAGATGAGTCAACCAGTGTATGAGCTGGGTGTAGACACTTCCTGGAGAACGACGTGACAAGTCACATGACTTAACTATTTTTCAGTCTCTCAAGCTATATTCCTTCTTTACATCTTTGCATATCCCTTCGAAACATGCTCTTGTATACTAAAAATCTCTCTCGCTACCCCTTTCCCTTCAATCTTTAACAATATAGGCTTCACCAAACTCGCAATTCCTGAGCAACTCTTGCAATACATGCTGAAGCCATTATTCTTCTTTATTCCGAAACCTATATTACAGTAAGAAATGAGCAGCTGGGGTAATTGGAACGTTTCGTATAACTGTGAGAAGATGCTCTGCTTGTTCATCCTACCCACGGGTACTTAGCTACATAGCGCGGGTAATTTAGACCGATGTCCCAAGCAAGTAAACGTAGGATGTCACCTACTTCGCTGAAATGAAGATCAATTAATATCCAAACTTTTTTTAATTGATAGTTTTGATTCTTTGACAAGTTGTCGCTTCAAATGATGAGTGCAGGACGTACTGTGACGTCGTTATTGGCAGAGAGGGCCAGTCATGGGGGAGAGTTCGACAGAATTTTGCTGATCATTGCACTAAAATACAAAATTCAAAATTCATTAATCTAATAATCATTCCAAGATAACCTAGCATAAGTCATATACATCATGATGAGAGAGAACTCTGACTTTGAGCCTTTAATTTCCAGAGCTTCTCCTCGTCGTCCGCGGAGTTATTATGTATTTCCTGCACCATATCCAATTCCGACGCCTCCTCTTCTCTTCTTCTCTCCGTAAAATAGTTCCTTAATGATACGCATCCCTTCACAAGCGCAAAGATAGTAATCATCGCCCCAGTGTATGATATGATATGCAGAATAATGCTCCATTTTCCAAAGGCTGGATCTAACCAAGCGTATACGTAGAAGCCTTGTGTGTACTTCGTTAAGTAGGCAAGGCCAAGATAAAGCGATAGAATGATCAACAACACAGGCAGATGCGTCCAGGGAAGGGAACTCGTGGTAGGGAGAACGATCTCGGTGATGGCGAAGAGAGAGTTAAGACCGTGAACGGAGACATTGGCCCATTGATCGTATCGATCCGAAGGCCAGATGCGACCGTACATCGTGGCCCAAAAGGTAAATGTGACGAGGAAGGGAAAACATGTGACGGTTGTGTAGAAGAGGGAGTGAAGCAGCTGAAGCTGTTTGGGCCAAAAGTCATGTAGATATGTGACGTGATGACGACTATAGACGAATGTGTGTATGCTGGAGATGAGGAAATAGAAGCCGAGTGACCAGTAAGTCAACCAGGTGAAGAAGCTAAATGACTGACCGATGGCTGATCGGCTTGTGGTGAGCCAGTATGTGGGGATGTTGACATCTCGGAGGTCAGTCGATACTGTATGGTAGGCCTGCCAACTGTAGGCAAAAACGATTGTGACGAAGCAGTAGAAAGCAATGAAGCCTCGAATGAATGCTAGAACGAATGGCGAAACCAGATTCGACCTTACAAAGGTTCTTTCGTGGTCGAAATTGGATTTCGAGACACCAAAAGCTTCGTAGGAGAACATGACAACTGGTTTTGGGCTGGAAATGACTGTGAAATGAGACTTTCAAGACTGACTACATCACAACATTACAAGTGAGTACGAAAGAGGCTTCGGGGGGGTTTATAAACAACTTCTACTTTGCCACGAGAAAGTCCGTTCACGGGCACTAGAAACATTGGATCAATGTTTCGCAATGGTCGGCCGTCAACATCGATAAGAAAGTGCTAGGTCGGGTTCCAAGCCAGCCACAAGATCGGCTCCCACCCCAAATATGATCACCTCCCACCCCAGATATGATCACCGCGGCTCTGCACGAGGCTCAAAGACACGTTCTTGGCTGGCTCCATCGCTACATCGGGCACCTTTCCCTCTATCGCAGAGACCCGAACAGGAGTTGTGGTGCGGTTGAGGCTTGTCTGGCGTTCTGACCTCGCGTGATTGGAATGAAAGCACAAATAGTGTTGCGTCAGCGTCAGCGCAAAGCTATTGCATTGATCAATGGACTGCACTATTATTTATTAGTGCGCCCAATTTGGTGCGGCTCAAGAGGAGAACGCAAGCCACTTTTCAGCTGGCCTGAAAAAGCAAGCGGACGCTTGTGGCTGCCCCACGAGCTGTCCCTCTGGAAATCTCCCAATTCTGCAAAAGGATGGAAATGGTCATATTGTTTGAAATGGAAAAGAAACTGACAACCCAAAGGTCTTAAGAACCGGTTTGCGCAGTTATCCAATAATTTTGTGCTTTTTGAATAAGGATTTCAATCCGAGTAATTACCCCTGAAAACCCCCTGAAAGTCAACAATTCTCACTGGCAAGCGAGGAAGATCCGCTAGGAATTCTTATCCACCTATCAAATTGCTGATATAGATAAGGAAACTCGTAATAAAAGAGAAGGATAAAGTTATCCCAACTCGAGCTCCAGATTTCTTATCTCAGCTCCACATATCTTTCAATGGGCCAAGAGATCTAGTGGGGACATCGAATCAGCTCGCCGTGGGGAGGTAATTGTGGGGTGTTTCTACTGTTTCGGATCGCAATAGTTGGTGACTCTGCACAAACGTTCTAGCGCCAATAGTGCGGTCCGTCGGTAATCTGCGAAGTGCTCTCACCTCGCTTTGAACATCATTGTACAGTCCCTTTATATTATCGTACAAGTTCGCACGGACTATTTGTATTTGTCAGTTCGCCACGTACTCGGCGCCAAGAACGTGACAAATTTGTTCAATTCACATGTTGCTCTGAGGAGCATTGAATACCGGTATTGCCCCTTCGGAAATCTGGTCTTACGGGCTGCTTTTCTTAGGTATACGTACTCACTGCCAACAAATCTGCGGCTGTTCTCCAAATGACCGGGAGTCAGCTTTAAGTACGGCGAAGTTTGGCTGTACAGCTGCCAAGTTTGGTAGTTGTCGTATTGAAGATCGCGCAAGTCCAGGCAGAAAGAACCAACAAAACTTACTCGAATCACGTATAGATCGTCGGTGGGGAAAGTCTTTCTAAGCAAATTCAATCCCTGCCTCGCGCGCGCCAAAGCAGAGACAACAAACTGCAAGCGTTTGATTGCTGATATGTAATATGAACACTTTCCTTTTATGTATTATTCGACTCTCACCTCCTTACCCAAGAGCTTTATTGTTACTACTCAACCGTTTCTGTTGGCGGGGATAACTTCACATTTTAGCCGAAGACAAATCAGTAAGGTTAGCCATGCGGCTCCAACATTCCCCCGTGCTGACGTCGTCTTTGGGATGCATTATGCATCTTGAGGGCGCAGCACAACATCAATAAAGCTTCACAGCGTCAAGCGTTGCGCGTTCTTATCCACAATCTACTGCAAATCAATTCACCGTCGCCGCAAAATATGAAGCTTAGAAACGTCTCGCTTTTGGCGTTGTCTGCATCACTGGTCAATGCGACAGATGCGAAAAATCAAATTGTTATCCACAACCACGATGATGTTGAGCCGCGTTATCTGGTTGAGTTTATGAATGGAGGTCAGCAATGGGTGACGGAAGACCAGAAATGGCAATTGAAGATGGTGAGTAGCTTGTCCGCACGAGAGGCGGGATGCTTACCTCAGAAGGATGGCAAATTCTTGATAGATATCACGAATTATCCTCACCTGGAAAGTGTGCATACCCTAAAACCCCTCAAAACCAACTTCCCAGCAGAGGTGTTTCTGAAGAGTGAGATCACACCACTTCTCGAACAGCTTAACAAGACAAATATGAAGACTCATTTGGAATATTTCACCACATTCCACAATCGCTGGTACAACTCTCTCTATGGAGAAGCTTCGTATCACTGGTTGCTGAGCACGATTCTGAACACGATTGGCTCAGCAGGAGCAGACAAATACGGCATCAGAGTAGAGCCGTTCATTCATCCTTGGCGTCAGAATAGTATCGTGGTCACCATTCCAGGAAAGACCAACGCAACGATCGTTGTAGGAGCCCATCAAGATAGTGCTAATTATGCTCATCGCTTGGACGGTCGTGCTCCAGGCGCAGATGATGATGGTAGCGGGACTGTGACCATCCTTGAGGTGCTGCGAGTGCTTTTGACATCCCAGAATTTGTTGGAAGGGGAGGCTGAGAATACGATCGAGTTCCACTGGTATGCGGGTGAAGAAGATGGTCTTTTAGGAAGTATGGCGCTGTTTTCAGATTATGAGAGAAAAGGAAGAGATGTGAAAGCTATGCTGCAACAGGACATGACTGGCTTTTACAATGCAACCATCGAAAAGCAGAAGGAATTTGGACTCATGATGGATATTGGTATACGATCCGTTCCAAATCGATGACCAATGCTGATCCTAATTAGTCGATATACCCTTGATTGATTATATAAAATTGATTATTGAAGAGGTAATATGCTGTGTGGCACCTGCTGATAACATGAAGCTAAAATATCACAGTATACAAACATCCCTTGGGTGGAGACAGGCTGCGGGCCGGGTTGCGGATCTGATCACATGTCGGCGATGAAGGCTGGCTATCCAGGAGCGTATGTCATTGAAGGAGATTTCCTATTTATAGACAACCATCTTCATGGGAGTGATGATTTGATTGAGTATCTGGATTACGATCACATGATTGACCATGCTCAGCTGGTTGTGGGCTTCTTGTACGAGTTGGCTTTTGCGAAGCTGTAGGACTATCTTAGCAGATGATTAAAACCAAGAACTTTGATACGGTTCATGAAAATAGGGACAATGAAGCACTCAATTCATGAACGATGATCGCTCCTTCCAATTACGATAGGTTGTTGTGTTCCGAGCTAACCATTCCCCTTTCCCTTCAAATCCAAATACACCGACAACTATCATTAACCAAAAACACCATTCAATCCACAACTGTTACTTATTTCTACCATCAATATGTATGATCCCAATGAAGTGATTCCTATTGGAAATACTGGTACTCTCCGTATTCTAGGCCCAACCACCGACGATATCGTCTTTTTAACTTCTCAGCTATCAGACGTATCTTATTCTTGGCCCAATTCATTCAAACTCTAACAACTTTTAGGGACAACAACTCTTAGCTACAATGCGAACTCAAACTGATTTTCTAAGAACAGACTTCCAATTCAAATTTGAACCCCCAAGGCAAGGAGATAGCCCCGAGAAAGGAGAATCAAACAACCTTTGCTTCACCGTCTTCCGATGCGCACATCTTGCTATCTGCCTCGCAACTTCGTACGTCGGAAATGGCGACATACAGATGAAGTACATCAAGGAAAGCTTAGAGTGGTTCGGTATCTTGGACAAATACGGATTGAGATGCTCCAACAATCCATACGTCAAGCTGCTATGGGATAATCTGTGGTCGGTTATGCATGCAAATGACACTCGGAAGTTCAGGTTGGCATCAAGAAAACGCGGAATCAATAGGAGGTGTGCAGATCAAATGTCGAAGGAAAGTTCGAGAACAGAGGAGATCGAGCTGCCATTGTGGAATCAGAAGGAAAACCAAGTCGAGGAGAGAGTTGGGTTTCCTAACTCGTTGCAACGTTCGCAGACATTGAATGATCAAGATCGGGATTTGAAAGCAACTATGGCTGCAACTGAACTTTCGCCGCAGGTAACAAGACCCCTCGATCATGATATTGAATTGAAGTGAGAGTAGACAGTAGCTGACGGGAGAACAGGTGGATTTCTATACGATTCTTCCCAGAACAAAACTGGTAGAGACCCCCAGCAGCTCTGATCATGGACTACAAGTAAAGAAACGAACCTCTAGAAACAACGACAAGGCGTCGGAAAATACACGACTCCAGCGGTACGAGCGACTTCGGATAGGAGGCACAGGACATCAAACTCTTGGCAGATAAAGGAATAGGCTGGCCCTGTTGTCACACAGCAATGGCATGGTGTTGTATAATATATAGTTAATGGAGAATGAAAGACCTGCTCGTCGCAATGCTTTCTTCCACAAGGACTGGAACGAAATATCATGCCATTCAGACCTGGCTGATGTCCTTGCTCTAGCCACACTAAAATCATCAGGATTTGACGATAAGAAGTCAATCTGACGTTCACAAAACAGAAAGGCCAAAGGCGGGTCATCAAGCAGTACCCCAAAAAAAATTGGTTCGAGATGCCGAGACAGGCTTTTATCGATATCGGAACTATATTTATCCGCACGCTAAGCCGCTTTTGTTACCATCTGAACTTGAGGTAGCTTTTCTCTCCTCTTCCTTTATGAGTTTGCTAATTACGAAGTACGAAGTAAAAGTAGAATTATTGCACTGAGCTATTAGGATGTGAATAATTCGTCATGAACAACCTTCATACACTTCTGCATCTCTACCGCCTGCCACTTTGAGGCTACGGAAGCAGTCCTTCCGTTTACCAGTCGCGTAAGGCCGGATCTCATATTGAAATTCAACGTTGTTTCTCCGTTTATATCAGCCAGATACGCAGAAATCGGTAAAGCCAGTCGGCTTCTTCGACCGAGACCCTGGAACCTGAGGGGTAGGATTACCCTTTCTCCGGGGACAAAATGGCATCTTCATGCCTGATTCCCTTGCTCGGGTGTGGGGAACAAAGCTTCCCTATATATCCCCTTGTCTCTCTTCTTCGGCTTTTGTTTACATTATTCCATTTTTGCCCAATCCCTTCACGTTTTTTGAAATCTTCAAACTAGGCGGTCTACGATGAAAGGTAGTGTTTGCGCTTAATATTCACGCTCTACATCTCTAATTCCAACCATCAAAATGTTTTTCACGAAAAGCCTTATTTTAGCTCTGGCTAGTTTTGCTACAGCGATTCATGCAGATCCAAAATTTGGCATCCAGAACCTCGAAAAAATTATTGAAAGCGCCATTGCAAATCTCCCCCAAAGTATTGGCCTCACACCCCAGATTATTGAGAGCTCCCTACTTCCAATGGAAGCAATCATAGCTCGCAACTCTCCTGTCACAAGAGACGGTACATCCTTGAGTCTTCTCGGCGAGAAGTACACAATTAGTGGAGCAAATGTGTACTGGCTTGGACTGGATGAGAATGTAATTCCAGCATCTGGGGAACCGTTTTATGCTCCGTCCAACGCTAGCTATCCCACAAAGGGAAGAATAACAGAAATCATGGCTACTTTAGTTACGATGGGTGCAAAACTTATTCGGAGCCAGACTCTTGGAGTTTCCACAGGAAATCCCTTGAGCTTGATGCCTAGCCTGGGGGTTTACAATGATGCTGCGTTTGACTCGATCGACTGGGCTGTTTTCCAAGCGCGCCAGCACGGGTTGAGAATAATCGCTCCCCTTACAGATAATTACGTTCGTGCTCATGATCGTCATGAAGGTAGCTCATAACTGACCATACACAGGATTATTATCATGGAGGGAAGTTCAATTTCCTGCGCTGGGCTGGATTCAACATCGCAGGCTCCGAATCCCCTCTCCCTCAAACAGTGCAGCAATTCTACACCAACACCACCGTTGTAGATTCCTTCAAAGCTTACATCACCTATCTTCTAAACCACACAAATCCTTACACTGGTTTAACATATGCAGCTGACCCCACCATCCTCGGCTACGAAACCGGAAATGAGCTCGGAGGTCCTGTCTTCGGAGACATGAACGTCCCTACAGAGTGGGTCCGTGAAATATGCCAACTGATCAAGAATCTCGGACCAGATAAACTATGTATAGATGGTACCTACGGCATCAATCAAACTCATTTTGCCGTTTCGGAAATCGATATCTTCTCGGATCATTTCTACCCTTTGAATAACACCAAACTGGAGGCCGATATTGTGGCAGTTGAAAGCACGGCCAGAGTGTATCTTGCAGGGGAGATTGCTTGGACGGAATCTGATCCAAAAGGTAGCAGCCTGGCGAGCTTTTACGACGCGATTCTCAAGCACCAAAATTCGAGTAGTCCTGTGGTTGCAGGGAGCTTATTCTGGAGCTTGTTTGGACGTAATGTTCCTGATTGCGGGGTAAGAAAATATTATTCAGTTCCTGGGTCCGTGTTGATCAGATTTAGGCATTTGTGGACCATTCTGATGGTTTAACGTTGCAATATGGCAACCCTACTAATTCTATCGCGACAAATACAAGAATCAGCACAATAAGAGAGCATTATTTCGCGATGCAGAATATTACTGTCGATGGATATTTACCCGCTGTCGCTTGTCCTCATGTAAGTTTCCCCGCCGAGGTTTACTTGATGAGAAGATGCTGATGGAATAATATCAGAATTATGTACCTGGATATGCCGCTGAGTTTACGTATTACTAGAGATCTGAATGCTGTGTTTTCTTGATCGTTTATTTCATGTATCTTGTGAAGTGCCTTGACAAAGAATTTTCATATCAAAATGCCACAACCAATTCATGACAAGCAGAATTAACCTTAACCCGCTCTTCAAATTTCCCCGCTGCGAAGCAAATCGTCAAATTGACGACATGGAGATACACCCGCCCCCACAGCAGCACAGGCAAAAGCCATGAAGCTATGGCTTTCCAATGCCTGCCGCCGGCGGGGATTCCCATCCCATCACGCTACCACATGCAAGCCATCGGAGTTTGACTGGAACAACGTCGTAAATTCGAGGCTGAGGGATACTGAAATGGTGGTCCAATGACCTTGATCGTTGGAGAAAGGACCAGAGCCTTGCAGATGCACAATTTTGGTGAGACATGGAGACTTGAAATAAAACGTATGGTGAGAAATGCAGCATCGCGTCACGTGAAAACGTGAAGAGATAATTTATTTGATCTAGGAATAAGCGACCCTTTGGATTGCGATCATTGAGACTGGAATAGGTTTTCAAGTTATAAAAGTGCTGAAAGCTGCTGGAGAAGCTCTCGCACCAGGTATAAAAGTGTAGAGCATCACGTGATATTAGTTCAATCGAAGTTATCTCAAGTGTGACAGTCAAGGCAGTAGGAAACTTCTTAGCGATTTGAAAGTAAATACTTTTCTCATGCACAGACTCCAACTAATTCAAATAATCCATCACTCTTCGACGGAGAGGAGGGATGAAGTTTTATATTGGTCAACCGACCTTTCAGAAGTATGCTGAAGGGAGAATATGGGTAGGATGCTGGACAAAAAGAGGGTAGAGAATATTGGAATGAAAGATATTGTAAGAATTCTTTGGGGAGAACCTTGGGTTTCTGTTTCGAAGTGTTAAGCTTTATTTTTCAATTCGATCACTTTCAAACCTTCATACAAGAGGCTCCTCTCGGACACTACGTCCTAGATCAGTCACTCTCTCGAACAGGAAACGCCCAGATCAAGTCCCGATGAGCGTCACTAATTTCCACGTCAGGAATGCCGCAGCCAATCACCAGATCAGATCACGATGTGCCACTACCTCCGGGTGGTACGACTCTGACCTCGAACACGCACTGGAAGGAGGTGTCACACCACCTACCCGAAAAAGCAATTGAACGATTGCGAAATGCAACAAAGAAGTGGAATCTCCAGACACAGAGTCCTCATGGAAAAAATATTTGACTCGCCCCGTATCCCAATGAGGCAATTACTTGCGGTGCGAAAAGCAACAAAAGCACGTTTCGCCACAATTGAGCGGTGGTCACAGAGTTTGAAATCACACGAGATCGGAGGGATTGTGTGATGGGAACGTGAGATGGAAGGACTGGGGGTATGAATGTGGTGCTATTATCCATTACTAAATCCGGGTATTCCTGTTCCTATTCCTGTCGGTGAATTCCGTCGCTGTTCAATTCTATAAGGTTTAAGCTTTGAGTCTTGTTCCTGCAATATCATCTTGGGCGTCCTTGAGTAGGAAGCTGTTAAGCTTGGTTAGCAAGAACTTAGGTGGTAGCATGGCTCGTACTTACTTATACCAGAGCACAGTTGGACCCACAGTACCTAGATGCCATAGACTATGCGCATCCAAGTAGCCCCAGAGCGGTGGAAAGTCCATTAATTCCAAGCTCATAGCCATCATGATCCATGCGACCACAAGCCCAGGCCACATTGTCCAAGACCTGCCTGATGACTTGTATTTCTGGTAGCTGAACCACGTCCACAGAGCGTTTTGTATGACGCCGATAATCACATTTGCTGCCATATTGTAGGAGTAATCCCACGCGTACCATTTCAGGTACGTGACATGCGCTGCATACATCAACATACACAATATCGTCCAGGCTCGCAAGAGAGATCTGGTTCTCTTGTCCCCACGATCCATCCGGAACAGCCGGATAGGAGTATAATAAAACCCATATAACACACTTGCTCCAGCTGCAAAGTAGTCTAATTGTTCAGTGAAGCTGAAATCTCTCGTGTGGAATATCATGCTGAACACCCAAGACGCCATTCCAAAGTACGCGAAGATTATGTAGTACCTACGCAAAGGGTACGAGGCGGGTATACTCGCGGTGAGCTTCGAGAGACCATTTTGATGTGCGAGGAAGTTGAGGAGCGAAAAGAATACGGAGAACGGCTCTTGCATGCCTAAGAAGCGATGGAAGGGCCACTTTCCGTGGAATTGGACGATGGGTTCGGAGGCAGCGACGCGCATGTCGGTAACAATGTGCTGGCATATGTAGTCGCATTCGGAAGGGCAGTCCCAAAGAAGGAGTTCGTGGAGGAAGGCTATCCTGTTAGACTGGCGACAACTCGAGCGGGACACTCACGTATTGAGAGCTTGCCATCACAGTTATCATCAATGCAGACCTAGATATGTTAATTGAGTCGCGAGAATGAGGGGTCTGGTTTACCTCGACGCAACGACGAAATCCTGGGAGGCGGTCCCCATATGATGCGAAGACGCTGGCAGCAAGAAAGAGCCATAGTGGTAAGAGACTGTGCCTCAGTATCATGGTGATGATGTTTGTTTTTGGAGCGTGTCGCAGCTCTTGGAGCTGTCTCGCTTGGCTGGGTCATAAATCCGAACGAACTCCGAACTTCAATTTCCTTCTCAACGGCTAAATTTAAGCAGATAAAGAGAAGTGAGACAATCACAATGTTACGATACCATTTTCTTCCTTTTCTCAATCACAATTTCTATTTCAGCCCCGACCGTATCCAGATCTATAAAGGTTCTAACTTGGTCCGCTTCGCTTTCCGCTCCGCCCCGCTGCATCCTCTCAAAGTGGCTGGGGTACAAAATTGTGCGATTCCTTCACTGATCTAGCTGCCCCATGATAAATTAGTCCCTGTCTATGATGGAGACCCGTTTGATAAAGTTTAAGTATCAAGAATCTCAAATCAGACAGAAATAATTCAAAAGTTCTTGGTGATCAAAACACTCTCATTAGCCAAAAGTAACTATGCATAGCATATCAGAAGAATGGGATGGTCAGACCGAGGTCAAAAACAATTACATATTACCTTAAGAGTGCCAATACCTTGGAAGAGGACATGTGTTGTCTCATGATTAAAAACAACACGAGTTAGCTCTTAGAATCGTATAAACCGTATATCAAAAATGAAGCTCAAAAATAAACAACAACAGCTGTCAGCCTTGAGAGGCTAGTTGCCCAAAAATAAATTGGTTCCAGTGCGCTGGAAGTCTCTGGACAGTGTGGGGATTGAACCCACGACCTCTCGCAGCTTTCGAATAATTTTATTCATGCAAAGCGAGCGATACTACCACTGATCTAACTGCCCAATGTTGAGCCAAAATGGCTTATTTAATCTTATACTACTATCAAGCTAGTCTACTCGAAACCTTCGTTCTGAACACGCTTGACATCCATCAAATTCGTAGCATTTTCTCAACCACTTAGAAAAATTATGAAAATTGAAATAACTATAAGGAATCCTATGCGGAGTATAACTTTCGATTTTTTCCCTAAAGCAAATTTGTTATGTTAGCTGCAGTTAAACTTAAGTAATTTTTTCGCATAAAATTTGCACAATGTTGTGCATCTCAATAATTAAGCGAAGATAAATTTTATGAAAGTAATTTACAGACTTTGGACAATTTCTAGTTGTACTTACAAATCATTTGCTAATACGACGCCTAAAATCAAATTGAAATATTTTTGGGGCAAGTATTCTACCGACTCGGAGACTTTTCGGCCATTTGGCAATGGAAATCAGATAGATCTTTGACATCACGTGCCAGGCCTGCCCGTAGGCTTGGGTTGTACAGCCACAATGGTCTTCTGGGTCAAGATTGCGAAGAGCGTAAGAAAACTGGGGTTAGGAGGCTGTGGCCAAGAAATAAATGGAGAAGTGGAAGTATAAACTCCTGGAGATATAAGTAGAATCTGAGATCATAGTCACTTAAAGCTACTGCCTTCTTGTCTAAAATCATCAAGTCAAGCAAATCACTCGTGGGCTCTCTTCCGCCCCTCCATTGATACTGCGGATAATACTTCCATTATCTTGAAGATATCTATAATTCAGGAATTCCAAAACAACTATTAAAAGTATTGGGCCCAGCCAAAATGATGTCCTGTCCAAAACTTCATTCTGTCTGCCACTCCTCCGTGAAGGTCATATTAGAGCCAATCTAGCTATTGAAATAAACCTCAACATATATCAAATCAGAAGTACTTCCATAATTAGATCCACAAATAGAGGGTCTCCAAAATGAAGACGAGCCTATTATACGGTCCGGAGAGTCAAAAGGCCTAGTTTCCAGCTTCTTTGCCACTCAGAAGGTTTAAATCTAGATTTGTAAGGGTTTTTTTTGTCTAGATGCAAGAGTCAAAGGCAAATTGTAGTGCCGCCAACCTCCACTAAACTCCGAGCTGCCCCGGAGCAAGCTTGGACTGCCTCGATTCATTTCCCAATTGTGTCTCGACACGTGAATTCAATATCTATCCGGTTATGTGATAGAATCAAGAACATGCCACCTTGACACCGTTGGCCCAGAAGGTGTTAGTATGATACTGAAACATTCAACTCAATGTCTTGTCGTTATTGAGGCTTGCATTTCCGATCCTTCACCGATAACATTCAACATAACCGAATAATTGCCGATGCAGGCAAGCGTTCTAGGATGTTCAAACCCCAACACCGCCTTGTAACCATGAATTGCCCTTTTATATAGTTCAGATGCTTCGTTATAGCTACCTCTACTCTGAAGAAAATATGCAAGACAATACACTGCTCTGAGCGTGTTTGGGTGTGTCTTGCCGAGCACCTCTTCCTTGAGCTCGAGCGTCTGCCGGTGTATAGTCTCGGCTTCAGCGTGCTTGCCCCGCTTATGGAGCGCAATAGCAAGGTTGCCCATTGTTGTGAGCGTATCTGGGTGTGTCTTGCCGAGAACCTTTTCTGAGAGCTTGAGCGTCTGCCGGTTTATAGTCTCGGCTTCATCATACTTGCCCCGCTTATGGAGCGAAAGAGCAAGGTTGCTCATTGTTGTGATCGTGTCTGGGTGTGTCTTGCCAAGAACCTCTTCCGAGAGCTCGAGCACTTGCCGGTTTAGAGTCTCGGCTTCAGCGTGCTTGCCTTGCTTATCAAGCGCAATAGCAAGGTTGCTCATTGTCGTGAGCGTGTCTGGGTGTGTCTTGCCAAGCACCTCCTCTGAGAGCTTGAGCGTCTGCCGGTGCATAGTCTCGGCTTCAGCGTACTTGCCTTGCCCATTAAGTACAAGAGCAAAGTTGACCATTGTCGCAAGAGTCCCGGGGTGTGTCTTGCCAAGTTTTCTTTTATCTATTTCCATTACTTCTCGAAGTTGTACATAAGCTGCCTCATAATTTCCTTGGCTTTCGTCGAACATCGCGATCCTTCCAAGTAATTCAGCTCCTTGTATGAGTAATTCATCGGCAATATAAGCATACTTGGTGACGCACTTCGCATGAAGAAGAAGACTCCTGCATTCCTCCCATGTCTCATATCTCCCACTTGGAAACTTCCGAGCCAGCAAGTGTAAGGCCTTTTGTTGCCATCCAATTAATTTCTGCTGCAACTCCAACCATCTTTGGGTCGATAATTGTATAAGTCGGTGGACTTCGAAGCTATTGCCGTCTTTTTCGATTCTAATCAGCGAGTATGCGAGTAATGTTCCAATCGCTTTGTTAAATTCGATACTACGCTCATCATCATTCTTTAGAAGTGGCTTTGGAATTGCTTGTCGATCCAACTGAACCATAAGTGATAAAATGTCAGCAGCTCGAGGCATATGTCTCGTTATCATGTCAAATGAAAGCTTCCATGTTCGTATAACAGAATTCTCACTGCCTGGATATCTCCGGGGATCTGGCAAGCTCTCATCCAAGTAATCTTGCAAATCAGAGTAGCTGGCCCTGAGCTCTTTGATGTATGATTGAACTGTCATACTATTTTCTTGAATAAAAGAGGCAGCTTGAGTAATAGCCAGCGGGATGTTTCCAAGTATCTTAACCAGAAGTTTAATGCTGTCATCGTCGTAACCTTCTGACCCAGATATCTTAGACCAAAATAGTCGCTCGGCATCGCCTGAGGATAATGGAGTGATTATGATTTCCCGTCCGTGACTTGTTAGACGTTGACCAATCCTTTTATCACGAGTTGTAGTGATTATAACACCTTCAGTATTCTGGGGCAGAAATGAGCTGATAAGTCGACGGTCTGGAATAGTTGACAATTGATTTGCCTGGGGAAAGAGATCTGGGTCATCCACGTTGTCTAGAACAATAAGCCACAACCCATTCCGAGGCGTGTTTAACCAATCTCGAACGAGGGCAAGAGTATCGTTTTTCGGATCCTGAGTCCCTGGGATAGACATTTGGGTCGCGATGTCTCTATAAGCTTGCTCAAATCCGTCAAATGTACTGGCGTGCACCCAGAATACATGACCATCCGGATGGCGTTCACTCCATACGTAGCAAAATTCAATCGCAATTTGAGTCTTTCTGTTTGGGTTAGCAAGGAAAGTATTTTTGAACAGAGACACACACCCAATGCCCCCAATTCCACAGAGTGCTATGCGACGTTCCACTTCAACTCGATCTGTGATCTCTTGCATAATTTTCTCTCGACCAACGAACTGTGGGTCGCGAACAAAGGGAACAGTGAACTTTGGCTTGTTCTCAACATCGGATCGCAAAAGTATTCCAGGTCCGTGGCTGTTGTTAATCTCTATCCGAAGCCGTCGGAATGCATTCTCACGACCTTCCCCATAGATAAGCGGTAGGAAGATGCCAAAAATTCCAAAAAGCGCATAAGCCATATCTTCCTCGTGTGTGGTTTGTCTATCGCCAACCCATGACAAACGTTCATCAACACTATATTTACTTGAATCATACCCTCGGAGAGCTTGAAGGGGAATACCAGTTCTCTCATGGAGCAAAAGCTCTAAAGAAAGCTTATCGCCAAGGAACTTGTAGTCAGCAGAGAAAAATTCGACGGATGAGGGAGCTATAAGCTCTTGAAGTGTCCAGCCGCGAGTAAACCATCTGGCCGACCGGAGACTTGACTTGAAGCCGAGAGCAGGCGCATCATTAGCCTGGTCATTAGGACTTGAAACGTCTGAGAGATAAACATAACATTTCACCGCATTCTAATACCATCGAAACATAGAGTTAATAGACCTTTGAAGTTCAACCGCATCAACCTTGTTGATACAGCAAGTATCTACCCATATATATTGAAGGCCATCGCGGGCAGCCTGCTCTGCACAGAAGCGAATCTTCTGATACCCATCCTTGGACTTTCCTGTTCGATTCTTAACATCGCTAAAGTTAACTTCTTGGCTATCATCACCCCAAGTGTGCGATAGTATGGCGTATGGAGGGATATTGCTGTTACCAAAATCCTCGGTCAGGCTGAACTCGCCATGATCGCTGGTCTGTAGAAGACGCATTTGGGAGAGTAGGTAGGTGTTCCTGAGGGGAAAGTTAACAGGGAATAAGGGAAAGATGATTACAGAACGAATAGAGCTCAAAACATTCCTCGATCCACTTTTCAAAGAATCGGAGCATGGAAGAATCAAGCTCCTACACAGTCGTGATGTTGGTGAGGCTGAACTTTGATTTCATGCCTCAGGCTCAAGGGCATTACTCGTGTTCCCTATCACGTGCACGGTCCTAACGAATGCACACCTCAAAAAATCGCGTCTATGGCTCTTATTTGGCTCCAATATTGCACATATGTAATCAAATACACCTAAATAACTAGAGAGAATATACAAATCTACAAGTTTTGAGCCTTAGCTGTCAATTTTCGAACACGACCGCGCGCAGTCGGTTTTCCGAAAACTCTACCCTGTGATGAGCAGGATATCACGTGAATGAAATGTCATGCGTGGACAGCTCGGGCATAAGAACCTCATTTCCGGAGGGTGGAGAATAAGGAGCACATTCAGAGTCTATTCGGACTAGGGCCAGAGAGAAGTCTACTGTACATAAAGCACACTTTACTCGTGTAGTTTTTCTTTCTTTATATTCTTCTTTTCTTTCGTAGCTAGCTTATAAACTAAATGTACTTAGACTATTAACGCACTTTTATATGCTTCTTAACTAGCTACATTCGTGTTCGTGCTGTTACATAAAAAAAAAAATATCAAAACTGCTAAAAACAGCTTGTTACAATATCTTATTAGAAAAAAAGTAACTTTAGAACTAATTTAGTTTAAAGCTTTGTTATGCACTTTTTTTATATAGCTGCAATTTTAGAAACTTTGCAAACAACTAGTAGTATTAAAGTGTAATACTAGCACTAAAGCAACTAGTAAAATTGTCTTGTGTAAACGTTACAAAAGTGTTAAAGACTTTTAATTGCTTTTTTATACGCAGAAAAAATTGCAAATAAAAGCTTAGTTAATTTAACTGTAAGATTATTCGAAAACTTTTTTCTTTTTTAATACATACTTTTTTTAACATATTAAATACTTTTTAACTAATTTTCGAATTTTTCTAACAATGTTAGCTCTTACTTGTTTAAGCAGCGCATCGAAACTGCTTTTACTTACGAAAAACTTTACTTTACTTTTTTTACTGTTAAGTACTCGAACTAAATTAGCAAAAAAAAATTTAAAAGCAAATTTAAACTTAAAGCGTACTTAACTTTTTAAACGCAAGCAAAAAAAAAAAAAAGTTTTTAGTACTACAAATTCTAACTTAGTTAAAAAGCTTATAAAAACAATAAAAAAAAAACAAAAACAACATATAGTATAGCTTTAAACTTTTACTAATATAATTGCTAAGCTTTATGCTTAAACAAATACTTAAAGTTAACTTATACTATTTGTTAAGCTTTGTAAAACTTTTATACTAAGCTAAAAGCTAATAACTAAGCAGTTAGTAACTATAAACTAAAATACTTTTAAATACTTTTTAATGTTTTTTTTTTTACACAAAAGCAAAATTACAAAAAAAATTAAACTGCTTAATGTGTTACAAGGCTAAATTAAAAGCTTAGAAAGTGTTACGAGTTAGACCTAGTTGTCAGAACCTAGGCTTGAAAGCTTAGGCAGGAATTAAAGTAGCACCTGAAGTTAACTTCTTTAATAAAAGAAATAAGATTAGCATAGCGATTGCTAAAACTATCGATAACACTATCAATAACACTATTAATAGAACTATTAATTAACTATTAACAGAAACTATTAGAAAGAAAACTATACAAGAAAAACTGTGTTAGCTGTTTTTCTTGTATAAAGAGTATATATAAAAAGCTTTAAGCACTTAGTGCTTTTTAGCTTTACTTTCTTAAAATAACAGATTTATTATTTACGTGTTTTAACTGTGCAATTGTAAAACTTTTATATTAAGTAAAGCTTTTATTTAGTTATAGCGAATTTGTGCAAGTACAACTGTACGAAATAGCTATAAAATTTGCGACAAACACAGTTAAGCAAAACTAACTTTAAGAAAAGTTTTCGTTACAAAGTTAGAAACTAACTCTTACAATATATTTAGACAAACAAATAGCTTCTTAACTTAAAAATCTGTAACAGCACGAGCACAAATGTAGCTAGTTAAGAAGCATATAAAAGTGCGTTAATAGTCTAAGTACATTTAGTTTATAAGCTAGCTACGAAGAAAAAGAAAAATATAAAAAAAGAAAAACTACACGAGTAAAGTATGTCTTATCTACAGTAAACTTTTTTCTAGCTCTAGTTTAAATAAACTTTAAATGTACTTCTTATTCTTTACACTTCGAAAATAAGATTCTGTCGCTCGTGCTGTTTATACATAACAATTAGTTTACGTAATATCTTGCTTATTACATTTTTTTTTTTTAAACTAAAGCTTGTTCTTAAGCTTTTTTAAATAGTTTTAATATAAATTAGACTTTGTTTAATTATATGTGTTTTGCTTTAGTTGTATTCGAAAGTTGCTTAATTTAAGTTTAATACGAACAAAAAAAGCAAGAAAAGTTTCTAATATGCTTTAGACAAGAATAAAAGCAAGAATAACAAGAAAAATAAAAATAAAAAATAAAAAATAAAAAATAAAAATTAAGTAGCGTATTAAATTTTTTTTTTTTAAAGTTAGTAGCGTTTTAGTGCTTTGATGCTTAAGCATTGTTTGCGTAGAATTTTTTTTTTTTTACTACGCTTATTACTTT
>QYAI01000187.1:0-47169 GCA_003988855.1 Arachnopeziza araneosa
CCCCCCCCCCCCCCCCTCCCCTACCTCTGCCTGAGTGGGTGATGGTTTGGGGGACAGGATAGCAAGAGAGGGTGGGGTCCGCTCCCGTCTGGCACTACTGTAACTAACTGCCACTAACTACGAGCACCAACGGCTCCCCTCCCCTTCAACATTCATTCTTCTGATTATTATTTCCTAGTGCCCACGGCGCAGGTCAGGCTCCCCGGGCTGAGCTGCTGCACCCGCAGAAACGCAACAGCCAACTCGGGCTAGCGACAGACACTGCAACGCCCAATCCAGCCAAGCGCCAGTCCTGTCGACGCCGCACGCCAGGGCCGCATCGAGTAAGATTATTCCCATGGGCCCAGGACAACTGCAAACGTGAAATGAAGCCGCCTGGGGCCTGACATAATCGCACCGGGTACCTGAGGGGTGAGGCGCGACGAGGTGAGAGGGGCGAAGCAGCTGTTGTTTCTCAAGCTCCAGGAACCTTCGTCACCCTCTGCGTGTAAATATAGCTGCTGCTGCTGTTAGAGCATGAACGGTCAGCGAAAGGGTCGTGAGAACCGACGGCGCGCTGCATTGAACCGCATTCTCTGCTCTTGCAGATCAACCAAGCCGCTGGACAGTGGCAGGTCGGTGGGCATCTTCCTCCCATCAGGAGAGCTTAATCATCCTCTGCAGCAGCCCTTTCCGTGGCGATGGGTGCCCAGGTTCCGCTTCGGACCCCTTCACCCACGTCGTCCAGGAAGCAGCATGAGCGACGGGGATGTGCTTGATATTACGGCTCGAATTGCGCGCTCATCGAGGGACTCGGGCGCCGTGGATCTCGTCCCATCATTGTGAATGGCGGAATCGGAGACGAGGAGGAGGAGAAAGAGGAGGAGTTTTGTGTGGAAGAAACTCCGCTGGAACATCTACTATCGCGGTCGCACGAAACCTGGGGGCAGCGGTTGTTGTGTGGTTGTGGTTATTGTTGTTGGGGGGCTGCGTCGGACTATCAATCACCAAGAGTGTCTTTCACTCACTGTCGTCGTCTTCTGTCTGTCTCACTCGCTGCTCGCTGCCTCAAGGCGTGATCTTCGAGCGCATCTGCTTCGACTTCTCTTCCAGACTCGGCCAGACGAATAATGGAGGCCCCTCGGGTGATTCGCGTGGGGTTCCCTTCCCGTTGACGTTTTTGACCGACACCGACACCGACGACGACGACGACGGCCGCCCACCACCCACCACGGGCGCAGGGGACTCGCTCACTGACTGCACTGCACTGGGAAGGCAAAGTTTAGACGAAACTAAGCCCAACCAGGAAAACTTACGCCTCGTATACTCGGGTCAGATCTCTTGTTCGTACTGCACTACTGTACTGTACTCCGTAACTCACGCAATCGCTCACTCTCACCCTCCTCGATTCTCTCTTATCCCCGATTCCGCATCCAGATTCGGTCCCTCCTCCCAGTTATTCGCCCCGGTTTAGCGTCAACTACCAGCTGAACGAACCCCCCAAGAGACCAGCCAGGAGAGAACTTCGCCTTGTATCACACACACAACGACCACCCACAATCACCACCACCACCACCACCACCACCATCACCATCACCACTATCACCACCATCACCACCATCACCACCAAACCCAACCTTACCCTCGTCCCTGTTGCTCTCTCTCTCCCTCTTCTCGTCTTGCTCACTCGTCTCCTTCCAGCGTCATTTTTGGTAGACTACCCGCCGACCCAATGATGACCCGTTCTGCTGCGCACCTCGTCAGACGGCGCCCCGGGACTCCCCAAGCCACGCGAAATAAGATTTCAAGAACTTCCTCAAACGGCGTAAGATTGGCCGCTGTACGCTGCTGGCCCGGCACGACGACGGCATGATGGCCTGCGCAACACCCTTCGCGGCCACCAGTAGGACTGACACCTGCACATGCAAATGCACAGCACCAGCAGCAGGGTGCAACTTCCAACTGCTGGCCCACCCCAGATCGTGTGTCGAGACGGTCCATGGCGTCGATGGTTACTGCTTCTGGCATCTCCCTCTCGCTATCGCAATATATGTACGAACGTCCATCGAGCCTAGTTTGCAGCACCGTCGTATCTGACATCGCGACAGCCCTACGAGAGGTTTACGGTCTCTTTTACCCCATTCGCTCGAGCTACGAGCGACACAGAGCAGCAGTCAGACCTCCCGAACTCCCCAGCAATTACCAAGAAGCACCACTCAATCTCTCGACGGCTTCTCCACGAGAGCTTCTCCCTGTCCTTGCGCACTCTCCTGCAGACGCAATTATGTCCGAAGGGAACGGCATTGGCCGAGTAGCGACGAGGGCAGGAGACGTTGACCTACGCGGCACACCTGCACGGCTTCAAGAGCTCATCATTCCAACCAAATACTACCGAGTGAACGAGAGACAATCTACTTATCTAGCAACGACCTGCCCAATGCGAAAAAGGGCAGAAGTGCAGAAAGCGGTGTCTCAACGGCTCCAGCATCAACTGCATCACCACGACGTACCCCTCCAATAATCTCCACGGTGGCTTCTCCTCCCTTCTGTAAGAACGCCATCTCCAGAATCAAGATGTTTAGCCGTTTCACCTTGCTACCTCCCGCAGTTCGACTACCACCTGCCGGACCCGTACCCGCAGTAGTTTAACGATCCTGACTGATCCCATCCCAGATCTTGGAGGGCGTCGTGGCTGCCACAGCTGTCAGCCACCAAAATCTCACCTCCATCTGACCGCCTTCAAGTACCTTGCAGTCTTCCTCTCTGCTCATGTCTGCCTAGACGTACAAAGGTAATCAAAGTAAGCTTGACTGGTTCACCCGTGTAGAGGTGTTTGGTGTAAATGAAGGAGAGTGGAGAAGCACATCTAACGAGCCTCGTGATCCAAGGATTGCCTACCTGTTAGGACTTAGAGGCCGTGAAGCGCAGGCTCTGGTCTCTTGATCGACATCTTCGCATGTTAAACTTTCCACTCCCAAACTCCCCACGGACACTCTCTGTTTTGCTGTCCGTTTCTGCCCTCGCCTCTTCCATACCGTGCTTCCATACAGTGCTTCCAGACGCAAACCGTGTACGAAACATCCAATCACCGTTCATGACTGCATGAGGCGCTGATTCGGCTGTCGATTGACGCCGATCCCCTCACATTTCCTATTAGCTTGCATGTTAGCCTTTCGAAAGTCGAGTGATGATTGATCTGGTAATGTGAAGTGGTAATCAGAGTGAAGTTGCACTTCCAACCCGCTTGCGTGCAGCCGTTGCTGTTGATTAGGGCTCCGTATCTTCATGTCAACCTATCTTTATGTCAACGTGCGTGCCGGGGCGAGATAAGATTCCACCCATCCTGTTTACATGATGACATATTCGGGGGTTGGCAACCCTTCTCGAGTTCGCTCTCTCACCTCCTGGGGGTTTCGGGCGTTTCGGGGGGGGGGGGGGGGGCGGAACTTTTCTCCGAATGTCCCGCGCGGGAAGGGCTCTGTTGCTGTCAGTCATTCTCGATGCCGAACCAGTCAGCGCGCGGGAGCGGCCTCCTGTTGGGAACCACCGTTCCTTCTGGGCCTCCTCACCTCCAGGGCCTGCCATCGAGAGTCAATCTTTGCACTTAGAGTAAGGCTTCGAGGTTGACTACGCTACGTCTCGCATGATATGAGCTCCCTGGGCTCTGAACAATGCGAATATGTCATGGACCGGCCAAAAGACAAAGTGCACATTGTGAAATTCGCTGTTATGGTTGGCCCTGATCCGAGCCGTAAAAAGCTCATATTGAATCTTTGACGAGATGGGTATGATTGCTAAACTAACAGACTTCATTCACCTTTTCCCATTCGCCTATCTTGCTGAAGGGGCCATCAAAGAACTCCCATCATAAACCAGACTCCACTTGCCTTTGGAAATGCTCTGGTTCCTTCTCCCAATGCGCTCAATAACTCCAGGAAATGGGTAAGCAAACGCAAAGATTTTCTGCCCCAGATTTGATAGCCATATAACACCTACAGTTTTAGCTTGAATGCTCTAAAGTTTTCCATGCCGGGCTTTGAAGATCGCAACCTTGTCATCGTAGAACAATATCTCCCTCAAACGGAGTCTGATCTTCGACCCCCCATCCTCAGATCCGTCCCATGAGTCCGTATCAGAATCATCATGATCCGAGATTTCTGACTCTGTTTCATCCGGGTCGAGTCCAATCGGGGCACCAATCGCAGTCCCATTATCATCTTCCTCTTCCTCTTCCTCCTCGTCACTACCATCTTCTTCCTCGTCCTCGTCTTCTTCGTCGGTTATAGCACCACCGGGCCCTGCCGTCGCTGTGCTTGAGTGATGATCTGCCAAACCGTGTACATCATCATGAGGTCGGTTTTCAAGGATCTCGAAGCACTTATGTGAGATTCCCATATAGCACAACTCCACTTCTGGCCGGAGGACAATCACGTCAACCACCTGCAAAGCCAACTCCCGCGGGTCAAAAGCAGGTGTGGCATGATCTGCAATGAATGGGATGTTAAGAGACCGGAGGTGAGGAATCTGTGGAAGGCGTTGGAGAAAATGATGCTATCACGGTTAGTTGGACTTACTCAACAATATATGAATGCTGGCGAAAAAACGTACCCAATCTTTATAATCTAGAGCAATGCTCAGCTCCCGAAGACTGCTCATACGTCCACTCGTGATAAAATTGAGAACGTCACGACTAGGCATCCAAGCTCTCCATCTAGCAGTGTCGGACGTAGAGGCAGGACTTCGTGGAATCTTATCAGAGCTGTCCAACATAACTCTCTTCAAGCTCGCCCGATGCCTCTTTAGTGGTCCACGATAGATCGCATCCTACGCAACCCGTTAGTATGAAAATTTCTTATGGAATAAAAATGGGCTAACAATTGTGACATTACTAGGTCGAGATCTTTTTCTATCTTGCAAAAACAGCGTTTCAAGAGTGTTGGGTGCCAACGTTTCCTTTAAAAAGGAGATCAAAGCAGAAGAGGCAGCATCAGTGTGGACTTTTCTGAGGTTGAGGTGGTATTGTAGCACCACTCCACTTGCACTCTTTACGGCGGAATGGGTCGAACCAAGCGAGGATGGCTGAAATTGTTTTCTCAGCATAGTCCAAAGTCTGTCATGCTGATCACAATCCAGGATAGTAAGGTTCGTCAAGACCGACCAATCGAAAGCTTTTTGTAGAACCGCTACAGACAATGGCACCCGCTCAAGTTCCAGTGTTTGTAATCTCAATTTCCCTTCAAGGCGATCTCTATCATTCGTCCGTGGGTCCGAGAAGTGTGCATGCTTTGTAGTCTGGTTCTGGGACCTCCTAAATGAGGGTTCCACCAAGTTTTCGCCATGCGAAACAGAAGGATTTGTTGTGTCTGCATTTGTGGTAATCTGGTGAGCAGAGATTAGATTGGTGAGGGAGTCAATATCCGATTGAGCAGATTCAGCACTATTTGGCGCAAGATGAGCGTTTGATTGCAAGTCTAGGTTGTTACTGGTATTTATTGAATTGCTCTCGTGGTTAAATCCGATATCCGGAGGGGATAAAACAGCTTCACTGGGAGTTGAACTTTCCTTTCCGGCCCAATCTTCTTCCACAGGGCCAGTTTCCAGAGTTTCAGGAATGTGGTTCAGCAAGACATCGGAGTTATGAACACTGCTGGAAAATGTTTGAAGTGGCGGAATATCGGATGAAGTGGGAGGATTCGAATTCTTTTCCACTGGCTTTACGGTAATTTTCTTCCGAATGTCGAAAACGCGTCCTAACAGCACTCCTAAGACCCCCCCCAGCCTCCTCTCACCGATGGTACTTGCACCAGGCCATCGTGCTTTGTGATCCACTTGTTGTAAGTCCGCTCCATCCCAGGCAATGGCAAAGTCTCTATGCACTGCCTTACTAGATATCCCAACCCGGAGCTCGCGTAAGCGGTCTTTCGATTTCGCAATAACGACACTCATTTCATCTAAGTAATCGAGCTCATCAATATCAAGAACTGATAGACTTTTCAGTGGTGGTAAGACACTCAGGGTTGGATATTCGACTCGACTGTTGGCGTAGGAAATGGGCTGTGGCTGGGATTGAGATACTGGCAGTAAGCTTGACGGAATCTTCCATCCGATCGAAGTCATGGTGCTGCTCCCAGCTAGCATTTGCGGAGTATTACTGGAACTCGCACTAGCTGTCTGACCTGGAGGTATATTTGTTGCTTCCGAGTTGTCATGCCACCGAACCCACACACGCTCTAAGCGACATTCGTGACCTCTGTTCCTGTTTTGCAATGACGAGAGAGCAAGCCAAACATCTCTGAGAACGCCCGTTGGCATGTCCCATACAAAGGTCTCCAGATTGGCCATCCTGGCCACCGCCAAGGCGACAAGAGTCCCTAGCATTTTGCCACTCTCCTTCGTTATGAGATACTCTTGAACCCAATCTGCTGGACCATTCCCAAGAGAAAATTTCCGCGTAAATTGAGGGTACTGGTTTCCAAGACGTTGTTGTCCACTTCCTGTCCTAAACTGGAGACCGTGAGAGCATTCTGCCAGATTCTCGGAGCCACAATTAGAACAAGTGATTGACTGTGCTTGGCCGTGGTCTGTAAATATGTCTCCCATGCACAGAGTTGCAAGACCATATGTCAGTGCATCTACACCTGTCCTTGGGTCGGTAGTAGCATGGGCGTCTGGCCAAACAATATCGAATCGAGAATAGATGTGCGGAATCGCGAGATTGTGGAGGGCAGAGTGCGTAAGAGCTAATGCAGTGAGATCGTTGGTGTGAGTTACCTGTGTTAACTCTTGTAAGCATCGCGCCATTCGATACTCATCAGTTACTTACTTCCTTGACAATCTCCTTCAGTACATCCATTGGCAGATCGAGGAGGTGGAGAGGGCGTTTCCTGTCAGCGACCGCTGACCATTCTCTCTCCTTCTCCTTCAGCAGGCTGGAGATTTTGGACCTTGCGTCGCCCGTCGCTTTCCCCATCTTCTCTGAAGCCTTTGACGCCGGAGTACCTATCTGATCCTCATCCGAGTCTTCAAACAGACTGCTTGACTTCATCTCATCTATTGACACGGAAGCAGTTGATGTCTTTGGGATGACCAGAAGCTGCTCGATTTCCGGCTGGGTGCCAGCGTTGCTGGCAACAAGATCAGGACTAGGAATGGTGGTTGTCATGATTCGAAGGTTGGATAAGGCAATAAGAATGGCGCTTCTAGGCTGAGTATTTTCTGCGCAGTTGAAGGAGAAACACGCATGCTTGGGACACTAGATATCATCAGGACCGATCATCAGACGGGCCAGCGAGAAAGAGTGAATCTGGTGGGTCTTGAAAGGTAGGAATCCGTGGAGGTTTTGCTGTCAAGAGCTGGGGCTCCTGCAAGAGGTCCAGTAGTGGTTGAGGCTTGAGAGAGCCAATCCTCTCCGGGCAACGGCCGTGCGTTCTACAGGGGCTGGACCAAAGTCCTTGTCAAGGACAAAGAGGGAAGTGGGCGTCCTTGGGTGATTATCGTGATCTTGTTCCCAGGCCGGAATGGTGATGGTGGATGCAAAATGAGGCACTATAATAGTATCTGTTCACCTGTAGAGAATACCAAGAGAGTTTCTGCCAATAAAAGGTGAGATATCTTGGGGCTGTAAGTCGCTAAAGCGAAGAGGTTACGAAGCAACGTCTACCCACGGATAATCTGAGAGCGGGCAGATGGTATCTAGACGGAGCATCAAAGCCTTCATTGCCTCACGTTTATCAGACCATTTTCCTTATGGTGTCTAAAGTTCCTCGATCGCTTGCAAATCCAAGGCGGCTCTCTGAAGCAGCGCATAAACTCTGACGTCTATGCGGAGCAACCCTGTCCTTTTCTATATCTTCAAGAACTAAGTTCCAGTCTCGATTCGTATTCCAAGTTTCTTCTAGTGAACAATATTCGATCCGAGGAGTGAACAACATTTTGTCAAAGTCCTGCTGGTGCAGACCAAGAACAGCCGTACCTGAATCTAGCTGGTGGCGCGCGCTTGCAGACGATTTGAAGGTTTCTCGATACTCAAACCCCCACCTAGACCTTCCCAATACATCTGCCGGCAACGTGGTGGAAGCCTTTGGGTTATCGATTCCATTATGTCCACAGCTTCTTCTCGGTCGCGACCGAACAAGCGCAACCAAAGCCTCCATAATATCGATCGTCCATCTCGAAATCCATCTCGCTCACGGTCGAAACCTATTAGCTATAACGACGGATATACATTTGCTCTGCGAGTTGCCTATCTTCATCATCTTCTACAACCTAGGGCCAGACGAAAGCAATATGTGGCTGCGCCTAAACCAACCAGAAAGTCAACGTCGATTGGAGATTTGGTCCAAGACTTCTCCTTGATAAAGGATACAAAGAGTGCAAAGTTTCCCCATGGCTTCATGTCGCCATTAGAGAAACGTTTGCAGGGAGTACTGGTAGGGAAAGAGAAACTTCCTGGGTACAATGATGCTGCAGTAAAGCGAACGTTTGCGGAAGCATATACTGCATTTACAGAGCAGGGTTTCAGGAGAAGAATGGACAAGGAACGCAGAGTTGAAGACTTGGTCCTAATTTTCTACTCGAATGCTACGAAGGCTTTGCAGAAAGGAAAGGCTGCAGATGATGATTCTTGGAAGCCTTTGGTAGATCGTCATGTTGCCCTCTTTGTCAGACTGATCAGCAATACGTTAAAAGACCACGGAAATGATAGGGACAGACCAGAGCTTATGAGCCGCCTTGCAACTCTAGAAAATAAGCTTCTTACCAACGATCAGGATCTTTCCGTGAATTCCGCTGAGGGATCTGGGGGCAGTACCATTGAGGTGGTTGTGCCACTGAGTCACGATGTGAAAGACATGCCTATGGTACAGGTCGTAGCTAAGATTTATGGGCTCAGAAACTCTCAGGTCCAGTCAGATATCAATGCGAACAAATCTTCCTGGACTGAAGAGGCTGCGCTTGCAGATCTCAAAACATACCAACTGTCGCTTAATGAAAGACATAGTCGACGAACTTTGCGTAGTGAAGATTTTGATCTCGAGGAGGGATATTCAGTGTGGAAAAAGGCAGAGGGGCCAGATCTATCTCAGATGATAGCCGAAATCTTACAGGCCCGACCTGAACTTGTCAAGTCTTCAGGTAGCAAGAACAAACCCCTTCCTCAGCTACACTCCTCTTCAGTAAGTGCGGCGGAAGATCAGGCATATTCGGACCTAGCGAAGACCATATCTAGTCCAATAGATGTAAATCAGTCATACGCGTTCGACCAGCCAGTCGATATGAGTGCTTTATCCTTGGACGACGATCGTGGAAACTTTGAAGATGCTGCGTATGTCTTTATTCCACCAGACCCAAGATCTTACTACAGGTCCATTCTCTCTCATGCAATGACGTTTGATCAGCTACACGCTTCTCAATCTACAGATGGCCCTGTTACTACTCTGCCTTTATCACAACAATCCATCGAACTCTTGACAGAACTTTGTGTAAGATGGCGCATCCCACAATTTTCTCGGCTTGTTCTTTTCTTGGATGTTGCGGCTCAGAAATTCCTCGACCAGGAGATTGGCCTTGATGAACTCGATTCTGCGTTTGATTTTGTGAAAAACCCTGCACCTGAGACCAAGCGACCACATTCTCAATCTCATTCTCATTCTGGAGGTTTGTTGGCCTTCGACCCAACTCACTGGACTATTCAAGACTTTGCAATGTATCGACAAATACTCTCAAATTTGCACGACGGATTATTGCGTGATCTCTATGACCTATTGCAGCACTGCTATGATTCAAAGCCTCCATCTCCAGGTGCCGTATTAGGGCTGCTCGAAAGCCACATCCACAATGATCCTTCTTTTTCTGTTGGGACCGGAGAGTTGGAGGCCTTTAAAGCCCAGCTCGAGCATGGCCTACGAGCCAAGGCTGCTGCAGTGTATAGGGGATATTTAGAAGCCGAAGTACCTCAGATCCAAGAGGAATGGCAGTTTTATCATGTTGTGCAATTGGGAAAGGCAGTAGTAAAGCTCTGTGAGAGAATCCAGAAACGCTACAGGAAAAACCCGGAAATCATGGGTGTTAACCCTTTGACACTCCTCGTAGAGACAATGTTTCCCAGTTTTGAGAACGATGCTGGCGATCTGATTCAGCGTATACTGCACGTAGCACAATCGCAGAACTCGGAAGTTGATCTTCAAGATGGATTTGATCTGTACAGGGAGCTTGTGGAAATCCGTCGTATCCATCATGGTGCTCTTCCAGACCAGCCATTTGCGTTTCATATCGAAGATGTTCTCGCAGATTTTGTTTGGCGGTGGATTCGAGTATCGGATTCGAAAATGGTAGAACTGGTGGATGAAGCTATCAAGCAGGACCAATTCCAGGTTCGATCAGAGCATCCCGAGAACAACCCAACGGACGATGAGCGTCATAGTGTTTCTATTATAGATATATTTCGTCTGTTTAATCAGACCGCTGATCAGATATTCCAGCTCAACTGGGACAATGATGTTCAGTATGCTAAATTTATGACGGCGCTATCAAGATCATTTGGAAATGGTATTGCAAGGTATTGTGAAGTACTCGAGCAGAGATTCACCAAGGAGATGGATAGATTATCTCCATCGCAAGAAGCAGCAGTTGGCCAGACTAAACAGGAAAAATGGATGCAACTCGCAAGAGATGCTTGGAACAACAAGGAAAAGATCGAGCCTTTCCAATTTTACCCAGAGGTTAGTAACCAATCTCAGTTTTCTGAAATGCAACCTAATGCAACATAGTCTTTCGTCAAACTTAACAATATAGAGTATGCTGTGCAACAGCTTGACGTTCTCGAAAAAACTATGAACGTTGATGCATGTGCCGATGTCCTTGCCAAAGTCACTCCCCCCAAAGAAAAACAAAGGAAACCTTCAAAGTATGTTTTCACGATCAAGATTGTGGAAGCCGAGGAGCTCAAGGCATGCGACCCAAACGGAACTAGTGACCCATATGTTGTTCTTGGTGACGAATATCAAAAGCGCTTGGCCAAGACTAGGGTTGTAATGAGAAATCTGAATCCACGGTGGGATGAATCAATTGACATCACTGTTCAAGGGCCGCTTAATATCATCGCAACCATCTGGGATTGGGATACTTTTGGAGACCATGACTATGTTGGAAGAACATCTCTGAAACTTGATCCTTCTCATTTCAGTGATTACATGCCAAGAGAATATTGGTTAAACCTTGATACACAAGGAAGACTACTACTCCGGGTTAGTATGGAGGGCGAACGAGACGACATTCAATTCTACTTCGGGAAGGCTTTTCGCTTGCTGAAGAGAACGGAGAGAGACATGACCCGCAAGATTACAGACAAGGTTTGTGTTTCATGATTTCCATTGGCTATCCTCAACTAACGCATATAATAGCTTTCTCAATATATCAATTCTGCGCTTTCACATGAAGCACTTCGACATTTGTTGAATCGTGGCATATCAGTCGCAGCGGTCACGAGCCTATGGAAGAATAGGCAGTCCATAGCTCCAACATTCACCCAGGCTGATGTTGAAAACGCTCTGAAGCCGCTCCTCACATATTTTGATGAGAATTTTGCAATAATGAAACAAACTCTCACGGAAGCGTCTATGCTAATGGTTATGACTCGACTCTGGAAAGAGGTGCTTCTGGCTCTAGAAGGTCTTCTAGTTCCCCCGTTGTCGGATAAACCATCGAGCCAAAGACAACTCACACAACAAGAAATGGACATAGTCTTTAAGTGGTTGGAATTTCTTTTTGATTTCTTTAACGCTCGAGACGAGGCGACGGGCGAAGTAATGGGCGTTCCTGCTGATATCCTCAAGTCTCCAAAATATCACGAGCTTGCGTCCCTTAACTTCTTCTATTTCGATACGACTGATAATCTCATCCGGACCTCGGAGCGCATGGCCACGGCATCGGCTCAGCGAGCTAACAACCAACGCAACCGACTCTCTGCACCACCTTCCCTAGGAGCATCATTTGGAGGCCTTCTTGGCGCAACATCTGTGCGACGAACGAAGAGTATTATGCTAAGCCGCAACTTGGGCACGATGAAGAAGGCGAAGGAAGAGAAAAGGAAAGAAGCTCAGGCTGACCCGAGCGACGATATGATTCTGAGAATTTTAAGAATGCGACCTGAGGCAGCTGGATATCTCAGAGACAGAAGCAGGCAACGAGAAAGGCTGGCAGCAGCGGCAGCGGCTGAGATGATTGTAAGACAGAGCCTAGCTGCTGGTGGGAGTAAGTTTGGTGCAAACAATCTTCCGGTCCGCAGATGAGAAAAGGATTCTGCTTTGAAAGGGTATACATAGCATCGCGAAGGTGTTTGAGGTTTCAAAGCAGGTATATTAGTCTGTTTTGCTGTGCGCAAGAAGAAAGAGATACCATCGTGTTTAGAAGTTATAATACTAATGGCTCTCATAATTTAAGAGTGCGCGTGTCAGCTCTCTAGCAAAATGAAGTCTTGGTGTAACTTCAAAATCTTCTCTTATCGAAAAGCGTTGGATGTATCACTAAAGGTTTGCACTGCATAATTGGATTTCCATCGCTTTGGCCATCAACAGCTGACATCGGCACTTGATATCACCCCCACGTTTCCCCTGCTGAGGGTTGCAATTGCGGTCTCGCCTCGTCTCGTGAATCGCTTTCCTAGCCACACTCTATGCCGTCTTGCCTTGCCTTTGGGTTGTGAAAATCCGTACCAAATTTTCGACTTGGCACCGACGTGGGAAGCCACCATTGTTGCCTCGTACACCCACCGCACACTTTCGTCCTGATGAGGCGGAGCTAAAGCGGCATGTTTTGAGCTTGAGGTGCAGCGAAACGAGGCTTGCGCCAGCCTTGGCGGCGTCCGATGGCGTGTGGAGAAGAGATCTCTCGCCCGTTGATGGCGTGGCACCGACGAGAGCCGTTGGGAGCACAGTAGGAGCGGAGGACGAAAGAACAATTCTCGAGGACTGATCATTGAGGTCTCACCGAGATTCTTTTGAAACCAAGTGAGCGTAGTCATGATGCCACCAACGGAATATCAGGGGAGAGACGAGGGGTCAAAGGAAAGCTGTTTCTACCTGAAGTCTGAAAATAGGGGCGTTAATGAAGGGAGAAGGTCTTTGTAGATCTTTGCCCAGCGGATCCTGAACCGAGCGTGAAGCGCCGAGTCGGGGTGGGGTTGATCTTTGAGATAGGGCGGTGATTGACAAGAGGGCTTTGCCGCCTGAAACGTTTCAGGTTGCGGTTGGAGCGACTTGGGAGCGTGAGTGGGAGATGAGGTTAATGTTGGCAGAAGGGGAAGAGTGTGTTCGGCATGCTTTCCTTGGTTCGGCACCACTCAACGGTCACCACGACCATCTGTGTGCCGAGCTCTGTTGTCCAGACAAGAGAGGAAGGCCTTGTTTCCACTGCATGTGTGTGTGTACATGAAAAATCCCAAAACTCCAGACGGTCCGCAAAATACCGAGTGAGGTGTTATTCTTCTCAGGCTGCTGGTTCGCCGTGTCCACTAGCATACGCCACAAGATGCCTCACCCCGGGAAATACTGTAGTATGGACCCAGGGAGCGATGCACCTGAAAAAGCCTCTTTCGTCACTGCCCCAGAGGACCGCCCGTGACAAGTTCGACAGGCAGTCCCTACTGGCAGAAGCTGGTTCCTGAGGGAAGAGAGGCTTCTACAATTCGTCGCGCTCTCCCTCTCCCAGAGTCGCAACTTCTTGAATTACCCCTTGTTTACCCACGCCCTCTACTTCGCCGGTTCCGTGTGGGCGCGAGCTCGCTGCTCTTTCCTTCCTTCGGTCAGGCTCAGATTCGTTTCCTCACGCCAAATCTGACTGACCGACGCTGCACGAGAATCATTCTGCTCGTGAACTCTTCCATGCCATCGGGCCTCGATTGTCTCCCTTAATCATCACTCGCGATACTGACGGCCAACAGCGAAACACATCACCCACCTCTGTCGGCATACACTCTTTTGACTCCGTGACTAAGAATCTGGGGCCTACCGCTCATCTGCCGCGGAAATCGGCAAGCCACTCGCTCCGCAGAGGCACTGTAAGCAAATATATCTCAAGCCTCGTTCTTCTAACGGTGCACATCTTGGGCTTGGGCGTAGCTTGCTCCAGCCCTATCAAAGGTAATGTACGCTTTTCACCGAGTAGTTATCTATTCCCCATCTCCCACGGCGATATCATCTGCGACGGCATCATCATCACAGAAAACCACCTACCTCTCCTGCACTTTTCTCTAACACGTAGAACAGTCCTTCATCAATAACTCAGACTCTTTCGATCCTCTCTCCTCTCCCAAGTTTTCTTCGATACACATGTTTCCTTGACAACTTTCCGAGTCCAACTTTCACTCCACGCAGCCTAGCTGCAAACATACCCCTCAATATGGTCGACGAGTCAACTTTCGCGGCCACGACCGCCCTATTACAATGCCTGGCGGTCAATTCGAACATTCCTCAATCGCATGTCCAGAGCAATCAAGGTGTGAAATTACCGGGCAATGATACACCAGCCAAAGCCGCCCTTGAACAGGAGATTGCGGCACTTGTTGCACGAGTGCAGAACCTGGAGGCGAAAGCAAATACAATCAACAACCAAACATTGCCCGCAACACCTAACGAGACAGGAGCACCATCCGCCTTCGCGGATGTCCTCACTGGAGGTATTGCTCGACCCGCCTCGAAGAACTCGCTTCAGAGACAACTCACCTCCTCTTCAGAAAGACCGTCGAAATTACCCAAACTCAGCAATGATGAGCTCATCGAAACTCTGCAACAGGAGATTGTCGACCAAGCTGAGCAGATCCGGAAAGGAAAACTCGAACAGGATGCTATCCATTCTCAAATGGTTGCACAGGCCGAGCAGCAGCAACATCTGATTAACCAATACGAGGCAAAACGCGTAGCTTCCCTTGAGCGCGAGCTGAAGAAGCATCAACAAGCCAACGAAGCTTTTCAGAAGGCTCTAAGAGAAATCGGAGAGATCATTACTGCCGTGGCTAGAGGTGATTTGAGTAAGAAAGTGCAGATCCATTCGGTGGAAATGGATCCCGAGATCACAACGTTCAAGAGAGTAAGCTTCCTTCGATAAATTGATTCAAGTAACCGACTTGACTAACTTTAGCTCAGGTTATTAACACCATGATGGACCAATTGCAAATATTTTCCAGTGAAGTCTCCCGCGTAGCCCGAGAAGTAGGCACGGAGGGGATATTAGGTGGTCAAGCACAAATCTCTGGAGTTGACGGCACATGGAAAGAGCTCACGGATAATGGTACGGTTATCACTACTTCCCCGCTGTATTTCTTGGTTTTTTTTGGGGTCGTCTTTCCAGCTATACTTGCAAGACAAACACCCCACCCAAATGCCAAGTACCTGGCTAACATTTGATCCGTTAGTGAATGTCATGGCACAAAACCTTACGGACCAGGTTCGAGAAATTGCTTCAGTCACTACCGCCGTGGCCCACGGAGATCTAACTCAAAAGATTGAGAGACCTGCTCAAGGTGAAATCTTGCAACTTCAGCAGACCATCAATACGATGGTGGATCAACTTCGAACTTTCGCTGCCGAGGTCACCCGAGTAGCTAGGGACGTAGGAACAGAAGGTATTCTCGGTGGGCAGGCCGAAATTGAGGGTGTGAAGGGCATGTGGAATACACTGACCGTCAATGTCAATGCAATGGCCAATAATCTCACAACGCAAGTCCGAGACATTGCTATGGTCACAACAGCTGTAGCCAAGGGAGATCTCACGCAAAAAGTACAAGCTGAGTGCAAAGGCGAAATCCAACAGCTCAAGGAAACCATCAACTCTATGGTGGACCAGCTACAGCAGTTTGCTCGCGAGGTTACTAAGATTGCTAGAGAGGTCGGCACCGAAGGGAAACTTGGTGGTCAGGCAACCGTTCATGATGTTGAGGGTACATGGAGAGACCTGACAGAGAATGTCAATGGAATGGCTATGAATCTTACGACCCAAGTACGAGAGATCGCCAAGGTTACGACCGCTGTGGCGAAAGGCGATTTGACAAAGAAGATTGGGGTAGAAGTACAAGGGGAAATTGCTTCTCTCAAGGATACGATCAACACTATGGTTGACAGACTAGGCACATTTGCATTTGAGGTCAGCAAAGTCGCTAGGGAGGTCGGAACCGACGGCACATTGGGAGGTCAGGCGCAAGTAGACAACGTTGAAGGAAAGTGGAAGGATTTGACAGAGAATGTCAACACCATGGCTAGCAACCTGACGTCCCAGGTTCGAGGTATATCTACTGTTACCCAGGCTATTGCAAACGGAGATATGAGCCAAAAGATTGAGGTTGAAGCTGCTGGTGAGATTCTTGTGCTAAAGGAGACTATCAACAACATGGTTGACCGCTTGAGTATCTTCTCAAATGAAGTTCAACGTGTGGCGAAGGACGTGGGTGTTGATGGCAAGATGGGTGGGCAGGCCGATGTTGCTGGTATTGGAGGCCGATGGAAGGAGATTACTACAGGTATATCTGGTTGCTACAGGCTTCTTCGCGCTGGGGAGTCTCTTGTGCGGAATTTACTGACTATTATAGATGTCAACACAATGGCTATGAATTTGACGGCTCAGGTCCGAGCCTTCGGCGACATTACCAACGCCGCAACAGATGGGGACTTTACGAAGCTAATCACCGTAGAGGCATCTGGAGAGATGGACGAGCTAAAGAGAAAGATCAACCAGATGGTATTCAATCTCAGAGATTCCATTCAGCGAAACACAGCTGCTAGGGAGGCCGCCGAGTTTGCCAACAGAACGAAATCCGAGTTCCTTGCTAATATGTCCCACGAAATTCGAACTCCTATGGTAAGCTTGTCCTCGTACAGATTTCTACTATTGCTCTCTATAGTAAACTGGGACCTTTGAAAACTCGTTCCAGTGTCTCATTCTCTCTTACAATATTGGATCACCCATCAATTCATTGATTGTCTTGCATTCAAAATTGGCTAACGTTGAAATAACAGAATGGGATCATTGGAATGACTCAACTTACTCTAGACACAGACCTTACACAATATCAACGTGAAATGTTGAATATTGTTCACAATTTAGCAAACAGCTTGTTAACCATTATTGACGATATTCTGGATTTATCCAAGATCGAGGCGAACAGGATGGTCATGGAGGAGATCCCCTACACTCTTCGTGGGACGGTCTTTAATGCTCTCAAGACACTCGCTGTTAAGGCCAACGAGAAATTCCTCGATCTAACATACAGAGTTGATAGCTCAGTTCCCGATCACGTCGTTGGTGATTCGTTCAGACTTCGTCAAGTCATTCTCAATCTTGTCGGAAATGCTATCAAGTTCACAGAGCATGGTGAGGTGTCTTTGACGATTCGAAAGGCTGAGCAAGATCAGTGTTCGCCAAACGAATACGCCATTGAATTCTCAGTGTCTGACACAGGTATCGGTATTCAAGCAGATAAGCTGGATCTTATCTTTGATACCTTCCAACAAGCTGATGGTTCTATGACAAGAAAGTTTGGTGGTACTGGCCTGGGATTATCTATCTCAAAGAGACTTGTCAACTTGATGAGAGGGGATGTCTGGGTAAAGAGTCAATATGGCAAGGGTTCGACCTTCTATTTTACTTGTACAGTTCGACTTGCAACATCCGACATCAGCTTTATTGAGAAGCAGTTGAAGCCATATCAAGCTCATAATGTTTTGTTTATCGACAAGGGTCAAACCGGCCACGGAAAGGAGATCGTCACCATGTTGCGCCAGATTGGTCTCATGCCTGTTGTGGTTGACTCTGAGCGCAACATCAACCTTGCGGGAGGCGGCTCGAAACTTGCATCAACCTACGATGTCATTGTTGTGGATTCGATTGAAACTGCAAGACGCCTACGGACAATCGATGAGTTTAAGTACATACCAATTGTACTACTGGCACCGGTTGTCCATGTCAGTTTGAAGTCTGCGTTGGACCTTGGTATCACCTCTTATATGACTACCCCTTGTTTGACGATTGACCTCGGAAATGGCATGATTCCTGCCCTTGAAAACCGAGCAGCACCATCTCTAGCCGACAACACTAAGTCCTTCGATATTTTGCTGGCTGAGGATAATATTGTGAACCAACGCCTAGCTGTGAAGATCTTGGAGAAGTATCATCATGTGGTTACTGTTGTTGGAAACGGTCAAGAAGCTCTCGAGGCAATCAAGGAGAAGAGATACGATGTCATTCTCATGGATGTGCAAATGCCAATCATGGTAAGTACTTATTAAACTTCTGGTTCTATTATCTACCTCCGACATGGATAATGCAGCCCAACCTAAAACAACTATGAGCTGTGATACTGACATTTACCAGGGAGGATTTGAGGCTACTGCCAAGATTCGAGAGTATGAACGCAGTCTCGGAAGTCAGAGAACACCCATCATCGCACTCACGGCACACGCTATGCTGGGTGACCGTGAAAAGTGTATTCAAGCTCAGATGGACGAGTATCTCTCAAAACCTCTGAAGCAAAACCACTTAATTCAGACTATTCTCAAGTGCGCTACCCTCGGTGGAGCACTTTTGGAAAAGGGCCGAGACGTACGAACTTCTGCCAAGGAAGAAACACCAAATGGCTCTACCCCAAACGGAACTCTGGCAGCTCCAGCATCGGGTAGCACCCTCCGGCCTCCAATTGAACCTCGCGCTACTAGCACCACCGGGCCAATCAACCATGGAAGCTTGGAGAGCCCTGCGATTGTAACCTCAAATGCCGAGGATCCTCTCGCCAGAGTAAGTCCTTCAAAAAGAAAACGAGGAATCCGCTAAGCGCAAGCAGCTTCTGATGCGCGCACACAGCACCTAGGTCCGTTCCGGTCGGTTGTCCACTGTGATATCCGGCCATCGCTTCCACTAACTGCCCTCTTTTGAGATTCTGATATGATAAAATGAGACGATGGCTGTTCCTTTCCTAGATACCACCTATGTTACTTTGCTCATTCCATTCATTGATTGCTTGGGATGGGATCCTCGGACAGAGAGGCTCCTTGCTCTCTTGCTTGTTAATTATCGAATGACGCTCGATCATTGCAATGGCGTTTAAGGCGTGGTTTGGATCGGGTGGAGCTCCTAAGGGGGCTCTCACAGTGTCCGACAGGTTTGCAAGGAATCAAATGCTTTTTCTTTTCCTGCTGCCAGTAGATGTCTTTCAAGCAGGCTTTCTAGAGCACTTGGCATTAATGTTCTATGGAAAGTATGAATGAGTCCTATCTTCATTTCGCTGACGTTGCTGTGGTTTGGTGGAGGTGGATATGAAAGAAGTGCAATGAAGAGAGCGGTTTCTTCTTAGGTGGCAGATAAAAGAGAGTTATATGAGATGAAAATGAAGGTGCAGATCAATGAACGCATCAGAGTGATAAATGTGCTTGCTATGCTTCGTTCGCGCTTCGCACTATCTATCTAGGTAGCGTCGTGAGTTTTGGAGCGCTTATATTGTGGTGAACCTGAAAATTGATATTAACGATATCCTATACTACCATCAACCAAGTCAAGTCCGTCAATCCGAGCATCTGCATGAAAGTGCTCGAACAGTTTGCTCTTTATTGAACCTAGTTCTACCATACCTAATTTAACCAAGAGTGTACACATCGTTTGTAGATAGATAATTGGCTTGGACGTTATGGGATAAATGAACCAGCAGGATAGGAGAAATGCCAGTTGATATTTATATTTTGAAATGCTGCCTGGGTCAATTTTTAATAAGGAATTGCACTGGAACGAAGATTTTCTTTGTTTGGGATTGAAGATAGGTTCAGGCTTGCATCATAGAAGACATCATCACGTGTAAGATTTTGCGGTAGAATCACTGATTATTACGAAGCAAGCTGGCTTTCTAATTAGATGAATGCATTTCTTTTTTTTTGATCGGACCCGGTCTAGTTTTGCTTAGTCTGGTCCGGTCTGCTTCAGTTCGATCTGTTTTAATCCTGAGTGATAGCTCACATCATCGACACTAGGTTCTTGTGTTACACGTGGCTGCTTGTAAGGTACTCTTTTTGCGTGTTGTGAGCCGTTACCGCACTTACGTTGGAGAGCTGGGTACTTTCCTAGGGAGGAGCAAGGCAGGTTAGGGTTGGGCCGGTATATTGCAGAAGGGAGTGTTGCCGACTGTCTTGGATGCACGGGGCTGGACTCGTTTGTAGAGCTTGATGCTTTTGGAGGTGGAACAATGGGCAACGGAGGTCTTGTGAGGTGTCATGTGCCGCAATCCAGCGATGGGAAGGTGGGGAAGTGTGCTTGGTCCGGTCGTTTCTATTTTAGACTCTATGCAGAACTCGGTGCGTGGAACGAGTCGTGACATGGCAGATAGGTGCAACCTGACAAGAGATGAGAGATCCGAGCGAGTCCGTTGGTGGACAACTCGTCCAATGAGATGGCTAAGGCATTACGTGCAGCAGGGGCGATGAACGGCTCGCTCTGTGTTGCGTCAATTGACAGAAGTTGCCCGTAGGGTAGGGCGTGCATGAAATGAGGTTGGGGAGTACAGGAATAGTTGCAGCCATTCGTCATACTCCTTGCGGCACAGAATCAATCGACGGCTCGTGTGGTCACGTGCTGGGAGTTCATCCGAAGAGGAAAGGGGAGTCGGAACAGAGAACTGGACCTTTTCATTCGGGGCATTTGGTTGCACGCTGGATGGCCATAGCTTCAGACTTCAGACGATTCTGAGCTGATATTACCTACATCGAGCTTCTGGAAGACGGACAACGAGGACTTGAAACATGTCGTGTTTGTTCGTGGCAGAAAATAGAAAAATGGACCTTGGCATTCAGGTGGTCAAGGTTCTTCCCTTGTTTGTCCGTCCGACTTGTACAGGAGGAGCTGACTGAGGTCGACTATCCGAGGCAGTTTCATCTGTTAATGAATCGCTGCTCTATTGAAATTGTGCCATGGGCGTCACTGGTGGGTATCGATCGTGTTTCACTGTCATTTGTTTTCCGGATCGTGGATCAAGGACTTGGAAATCTCGACACCCGTAACCTCGACACGCATCAATTTGGAGCATTTGCATATGCCACTTTCTTAAAAGGGATGCTGCTGCATAGTCGGAAAGTACTTCATGCAAGGCACCAGCTAAAGTTGCTTGATTGATTGGTTTGCCTTTTGAAACCTGCTGCTGGGCGAATGCCACGGAAACAAGAGTTGAGCAAACAGAACATTTCCATATTTCGGTCAGACAAATGAGGGCAGTCAGTATTGGCGAAGCATTTTGTTGGCGGTGGAGCCGGCTCGGGATTCGCGTTTGTTCCAAATAAGGTCGTGGTTGCACACAGCACTGGCAGTACATACTCCGTGAACAGCTCCTACGGAACGAGGTGAAGAAGACACTCTGTCAAAAGGGAGTTTGATATCGGAGCAACGAAGTACAGGCATCCACAGGAACTAGAAGTGCAAACAATCTCTTGGCCAAATGTTGATTCATCATCACCTGAAAGGACTCGTCTCGCTCCGCGAATTCGATTCGGCCCAGGGAGCTGACCGGGAATCCTTGAAGCTTCTGCTGGCGATCATTTGATGCTTCCAATTCCGCCTTCAGCCCTCCTCTTCTTTGTACGCTCCCCTCCTCTGTGCTCTCCCCACCCGCTTCTGGAGCGAAGATGCGGCTTCCTCCTACCCAACGTGTGATCAGCGAAGCGATGGAGTGCTGCCGCGAGAGGCCTCCTTTCCACACCATCACCAGATCCTTGGCCCACAAATTTTCCCAGGCTAACCCGAGTAGTTGCAAGGCTTACAGCCTACAGCAGCCCCCAGCTGCCATATCAGCTCTCTTAAGCCTCCACTCTTCCACCAAATTCTGATCTTGTTCGCGCAAAAAGCCCGTCGAGACCAGGGCCTTTTCAAGTTTAAGCAGGAATGCGAGCCGGTATTCGTCCAATATGGGTTGCTAAATCGGACTAGAGAAGAGACTGGTTGCTTGCTTCTGGGCTGGTGCTGCAGAGTCCTTCGGTCTAAGTTCTCCAAAGAAATAGAGACCATGAAATCCTCTACCAAAGTGACCACAGTATATAGAGTAGTAAATAATCGTGAAAGGTCCTCCTCGAGAAACGAAACGGGACCCTGACCAACCGGTCGCCTACCCCGATGTCTTTCGCAATGCCATATGAGCCTAACCACTTGCCTCTAGCTTTGCGCCAACAGAAGTTTGCAACGGCATCATTCCTTACCTAGCCAAACCTAAAGAGGCCCCTCCTTCCACACACTTCCCACGGGGCCACGCTTATTACACTTACACCTACCTACCCTTCGCTCCTCTTTCTCCCACCTCTTCCATCCCACCATCATCATACCTCGAAACCTACGAACTCGTTGCTGTTTGCGTCAATTGTTTCCTGTCGATATCTCGGTCCTTCGTGTCCTTTTGTATCGCCGGTGTTTTCGATTTTCCTGCTTTCCCATTGGAACTCAAAGTTTTTCTAAACACTTGTTAACCTGGTCAGCCCGTAAGTAGATCCTTTTCAAGATCCTGTGCGCCTAACTGGACCACACGCGATGGAGGCTCAATCTCAACCCAACCCCTCATCAGGATTGCCCTACCTCTCTTCAGCGACGGTCGCCTGTGCTTGATGATGCGATTGCTAGACTCTTAGTCGCACATATCTGGATGCCTGCATGCCCAAGACAGGTGTATTGTCGCTGCTGGCGCATGTGTTTGAACTGGGTCGCAACCATTCCCTGCATTGCCATCCGAGGCGTGTTTACTGACAAACCCGGCGCAAAGTCTCGCAGAAGGGTCCACGATCTTTGAATACTTCACTACTCGCTGCCACTCTCAACCTAGTCCAAAAGGGAATCAATTGAAAAGCTTTTTGTGCTGATCATCTTTGCAGATTTGGATTCATCCTAAGCGATCCCTTCTCGGAAAATCACCATCTTTAACGCCCCCTCGCTGTCGAATTCTTTGCAGGCGCAAGCGTTGTCGTAACTTTGAGGTCGCTTTCCTCCGCACAGTTTTGCTTCTCACCTACTTCGGTTGCAATAACGAACTTACGAAGGCTGAACTGGATATCTTCTGAGAGCTGGTACGAATATTTGAGAGGTAAGATTTACCTTTAAACCCCCCTCTATATATGGTTGGCAGGACCCCTTGGATAGCCGATGGAGTGCTGGGCTCGAATCTTTCTGTTGCGACATCTTAGATGTGAGGACTTTCGGACGAAGGCTACAATTCTCGGTAAATTTCGGAATAGAGGATTTGTTAATGCTTGGATGATATTGGACCCCTCTGCAGAGCTCTACCTGTGCGTGGTTTTAGAGCAGCGGCGCGTAAGTCTATGTGTCTGCAATACCGTCGAGGAATTCTTTCTTTGAGGCGGGATTGAGTTGCTGGTTTGTTCGCAGCTGAATAATGCTATCGCTTCTATGAGGTTGGCTATGGCATCGAACAATTGCCTCGAAAGTTTTGTTCGCAGCTTGGTGACTCTCTAGTAGAGTAAATTGTTGTCCTAATTACTTGGAGTTGATTGACACGAGGATTGGATACCCTGAAGTTGTGCAGAGCTTCCTTCTTCTGCCTCTTTCGCCTCTCAACAGCGTGCTTAGCTGTTCATCCCTTCTTCTCAAATATCTACTTAGGGAATCCTGTCTTCATAACTCAAGCTTAAGTTTAAGCTTTTGGGCTTATATTTTCTGCAACGCTGAAAGGCATAAAGAGGTTCCTGTTTGAAATTGAGAAGCAAGTATCGAGGACAGTGGCCCGCAGAGCAGTGGAAGTATTTCGATTACCTCAATGATCTTCCTTTAAACTTGTTCTGAGCAGAGAGATCGCTCATCTCTAAGGTGTGTAATCTTGAGAAACAAGCCAATAGCATTCGCGCTTCGGTATGCAGGCTGAAGAGCGACATTGAGCCTCAGAAGGCAGATCCTCGAATTTGCATTAGACAAGCAGTAGCTCTTGATTTACCGCAAATTTGGTTTGGAATTCTATACCCAGTTCCTGTGCTAAAGAGTCTCAATGTGGCAATGCCATTTCTTGTCATTTCTTGTCGTCGAGGAAAATTGTCGGTTGAAGTTTGAAGAATGAATTGTTACTGTTTGGCTTCGTATCAGCATTCTGAATATTCTTCTGCTAGTTCGCACGTGGATAGACCTTGATTCACCTGTGATCCTTAATCTCGGCCTGCAGGAAAGAGCTGTTCGTTTGAAGTCATTTGCAATACTCTGAAGTCGCATCTGCGTGTCCAACGCTCTTTCCACGGCGCTTGATGTATGGGAACGTGTTCTCCTTTCATTTGACTCTGTTTGTGTTGTGGCGCCTTAGAAATGCTTTGCGTTGTATATCAGTCAAGTGCTTCAGCTAGCCTTGAACGACACCCCGCTCTAGTCCGCAACCACGACAGGAACCTACCGCCTTGTAGCGGACTGGGCATCCACTACTTTGACGCAATCGATTATTCCGTTTGTCAACTGTTTGATACCTGTCGATTCTTGAAAAAACCGTTACATTTTTAATGTTGCTCTGCGCCCTCCGTCCCTTAACTCTTCCCGGCCAAGCGTCTTTGATTTTTAGTTGTTTCCCGCAATAGCACTCTAAATCCTGCTTCTAGCAAGTTTGTTTGACTTTATTTACTCTGACTGCTGCATTTACGTCAACAATGTTCAACGCGCAAATGTTTTGGTGGAAGCTTTAATGTCAAGTATGATTTCTGTGGATAGAAGCTCCTCACTAATACTGTATTCTTGAGAATGAGTCTTTGCACCGGCTTGTGATGTCCGGCTTACCAAGGACCTCAAAGGGTACTTATTATGGTTCTTTATTGCAAGTCTGCAAATCTTCAAATCTGTAGACCTTGAAAAGACATTCTTCATGAAGAACAAGTCATTCGATAGAGAGGATGCAGACTCTCGCCTTCTAACGAGCTTGTTGAGTTAGAAGTTTTAGTTTTTCAAGAGTTGACAGTCTTCAAATTCCCCCGAACATACGAAGAATAACGTCTCCACGCCAGCCAAGTTATGTTGGGTGTTGCTGGATGACACTTCTCCATTCGTCTGATGTTTACTACAATTATTTCTTGCGTTCCATTTTGCTATACCTGGATTATCTTCCCCTTTTGGCGTCTAGTCCTGGTCCATGACTTGGTCCTACCTCCCACAGAGCACTTTCCGGTCCTGCCAACTTACTTACCACGAACACCTGATTCGAATTTTAAGCTAACCAAAACCCTTAACATTAGGCATCGCACAAAAGCATTTCTCCCTCACATTCCAATCTCCAACCTTTACAACAAACTTCTATCACACCTACGCTTCGACCTTTATTTCCAACCTTCTTCATTAAGACTCTACACTTAGACTCTTGTAACCTCTTGTCTCTTCTGCGTTTCCTGCGTTCCCTGCATTATTGACGTCACATCAATCATAATGGCGTACCAGTACGATCCCAACCAGCAAGGTCAGTTTACTCAAGACAACAACGGCAATGGCATGCAACCTCAAGGACCACCTCAAGGCATGCAACCTCCCCAACAGCAACCAATGCAGCAGCCAGGTCAGGAGGGTGGCTCCCCAGCTCCCTTTGCTCAGCAAGGTGGCGTCGAAGGCTCCTCTGGCAGCGTAAGTGGGGATGCAAAGACTACACTCTGGTACGTTAACTCTATGTTTTCAACCCGCTGTGACCAAACATTTCAATTATTTCACTATCATCATCAATATCCTCGTCGAACGAAGTCCAAATTGTCGATGGCATTGACTTTCTTCTACTCCCCATCGCGAGTTTATCGCGACCACTTTCCTACACTAAGACGGCACCCTATCATAACCCTCACTTTATAGGTATTCCTTAACTCCATATCATTACCCCGTAATTTCAAAATGACTATCGAGTTTTCTCGATCATTGCTTTCGAAGTTCTTAGCAGTGATAGCTCGTCGACATTTATTTGAGATATTTATTACTTTATTTGTAACCTCCACGCGTTCATACATTAACTTATTTTAGGATGGGTGAGCTTGAGCCATGGATTGATGAGAACTTCATTCGGTCTGTGTGGTTTGGTATGGGAGAGACTGTCAATGTTAAGATGATTCGTGATAAGTTTTCTGGGTAAGTGACTCTATTTGAAATGTCCTCGGTATTTCCACTAACTTTTCCAAGCAATGCTGGTTATTGTTTCATTGATTTCTCATCCCCTGCCGCCGCGGCGAAGGCTCTCTCTCTTAACGGTTCAATGATCCCCAACACCTCTCGCCCATTCAAGCTCAACTGGGCCTCTGGTGGAGGACTTGCCGACAGACGGTCTGAATCCCGGTTTATATTCCTCATATTTTGCTATATGTTATGAAAAATATGCTGACCATTCTTAGTGATGACCGTGGCCCTGAGTACTCCATATTTGTTGGTGATCTTGGTCCGGAGGTCAATGAATACGTCCTTGTCTCTCTCTTCCAAGCCCGATTCCCATCTTGCAAGTCAGCCAAGATCATGACAGATCCTATCTCTGGCATGTCACGAGGATATGGGTTCGTTCGCTTCGCGGATGAGCAGGATCAACAGCGAGCTCTTACTGAAATGCAAGGTGTCTACTGTGGTAACCGCCCCATGCGTATTTCCACTGCTACACCAAAGAACAAATCAGGTGGTGGCCCTGCAAACATGCCTATGCCAGTTCAAGGTGGAATGGCTGCTCCTGGTATGTATGGTATGGGTGCTCCACCGCCAATGGGCTACTATGGTGCTCCTCAACCGATGAACCAATTCACAGATCCAAATAATACGACCGTTTTTGTAGGGGGCTTATCGGGCTATGTTACCGAGGACGAGCTTCGCTCCTTCTTCCAGGGTTTCGGAGAGATCACTTACGTCAAGATTCCTCCAGGAAAAGGTTGCGGCTTCGTCCAATTTGTCCAGCGTCATGCTGCTGAGATGGCCATCAACCAAATGCAAGGCTATCCAATTGGTAATTCCCGTGTTCGACTGTCCTGGGGCCGATCCCAAAACAACTCTGGACCAGCTGGTACTCCATATCGTCCAGCTCCACCACCTCCTCAGTACAACTCTATGGGTATGCCACCGGCTCATCCCTACGGCCAATATCAGCAAATTCAAGTAAGCTCTCCCACATTATCCTGTAGTAAAAACGCCTAACAGCGGTATAGTAAACATGTTGCCATCTTACTCGTGTTTCGCGAATTGGAGTTTGTTTCAGCGACATGGCGTCTTTGCACTTGAGTTTGCCTTCCTCATGATTTTCTTCTGCGCGTCCATACTCCAGGATAGCTGTTTCTCTTCGGCAAGCGTTAATGCAAAAGCATGGGATGGGTGGGATTCTGGTTTTCACGATGTTCCGTGTACAAAAGTGCATTAGATGTCTCCTCCTCATGCGTCACGAAGGGCTTTACACGCGGGTTCTTTCTTCTCTTTCTTCTCTCATTACACATGTATTCTCTGCGAGCCTTTACATAGTCTCGTTGCGTTGCGTTACCACGGGGTGTCGATCTATCGGTTGTTGATGGGGTCGTTGATTATTGGTTGCTGGTGCAGGTGTGAAGTTGCAGACATTGCCGTTGCTATCAGGCACTATAGGCACTACTTTTCGTTGCATTTGAAATCGTTGCTTTACTCGGGGGTTTTCAAAAGTTTAGACTCGCTTTCAAATTCCATAGGAGCCTTGCGAGCTGTGCAAGCTTGCTAAACAAATGTACTCTCCTCATAACTACTATTTTATTACTATTGCCTCAGTGAAGATGTGATCCAACTCAGTATGATACGGCACTCGTGGATCACGCTCAAGATCTATGAATTTCCTACGAAAGTAGTCTTCATCTACAGTCTGGGGAAACTGCGTGGAGTGGTCATTCTTCTAATGTACTTGCTGTTGAAGAAAAGAAGGTACTGCTGGTGAATGCTCCATCTGTGCAGAGATATTACAGAAAATATATGACCTCTCATATCTTGAGAAAGGTCTCTCCAACCTTGCTTCATTTTCTAGTATACAACACTTTAAGAAACTTCTGGTGGTTAAAAGAAAGCCAAGACCTTTTCAAGGTCAAGGGTTATTAGTATTAATTTTAAACTATTACTTCCGCGTCTTTCTTGCATGTTTCACCAGATTCTCGATCACTCCCTCAAAAGCCTCCCTATCTCCCAATTTCTCATCGGTCCGCTTCGTCCAATAAGCTAAAACTTGTTCCGCGGTGCCTTGCATTTCTTCCAATTTCTTGACATGCTCCTTCAGTTCCTCTACGCTGAGGCCAGTCAATGCTTCTTCTGTCATACTACACAACTGTCTCGCCCATACAAGATCAAGCTGGGGTGCTGGTGGCGGACCCTTTCTTCTCCTAGAATCAGATCGAGATGGCTTTCCCTGAGAGTCTACAGACGTCGACGATGCGTTACCTTCCCCTTGCTTAAGTCGGGAAATAGAGCTCGAGTTTCGGGGCGAGTTGGATGAGGTGCTGAGATTCATGGATGGGAGAATAAGTTTCTTTTGTTTAGAGGCGGGGAGGATCTCGTCTAGGTCGACTGGTACTCCTAAAGATACAAGGAAAAGACGGCGAATCCGGGACCGGATCCAGTTGGGAGGCTGTAACGGTGGTGGTGCAACGAGTTGGGACCAGAGTGAGGCGCTACGTGGTGTGAGAAATATAGAGTTTTCTACGGAAACAGGTGGGAGAACAGAGGTATCAATAGTGTCTGGTGCGAATAGGGCATTGATATATGGCTCTGTTGCCTCTAAGACTTTGTCGGGGGATGTCAAACCAGCGAAGTCGAGGACCGGCTAGGTTGAATTAGCAAGGCTCACTATTTGGCACAGCAGTTGATTGTATGGTGTATATTTGCTACTTACAAACGAAGGTTTATATGGGACAGATTGAGGCGGAGGCGGAGCTGGTGCTGCCTCCTGAAAGCCATCATCAAAATCACCAAATTCCGCATCCTCCTCTCCTTCTTCGAAATCATCAAAATCATCTCCGAATCCACCGTCAGACCCGTCTTCATTCTCATCGTAATCATTTGCAACAGCCGGCACACCCTTCTTTCCAGCTGCGGAAGACTTTCGTCTTACATGGTTCATGATTGGGGACCTAGAAGTAGGCAACGTTGGCGACCCTGATTCGGTCAATGGTTCTGAAATATGACGAGCAAAAATGCTCTTACCTGCCGTGTTGTCTATTTGCTCCAAGATGTCAGGCTCGGCATCTTTCTTCCTCAATTCAAAAGCTGTGGTCCCCGGGATTTCCCCGTGGCTGGGTTTAGAGTCCACTCTCTCAACCTTGGTTGTTGGAATTGGAAGGTCGCCTGGTGTACTTCCAGACCTTGATCGAATGCTCGGAGAACGGCTACGGTCTCCTCCAACTTTGACTACAAGGTCAGGGACGGCATCTGCAGCTCGTAACTCGTGTGCCAAGGTTCCTGGAACTTCCCCATGACTGGGAGAAGAGGGATCAAGCTTCTCTACCATGGTTGTGGGAATAGGTTGCCCGCCAGGTAAAGTACTTGCCCCTGACGAGGCTGAAGCAGGTCGTTTATTCTCTGGAATAATGTCTATCTCATCAGGCGCGGCATCCTGCTCCCTCATTCGATAGGCTTCAGTACCAGGCTCTTCTCCATAACTTGGCTCATCATCAACTTTCTCAACCCTAGTATGTGGAATGGGAGGAGGTTCGATTTCAGAGGCGGAATCAAGACCAGATTGGGCATCTGAGAAGTGATCATCCGAGTCTGACGATTCTATATTTGCAACACTTAGTACAAATATCAGCTATGATCTCCCCCAGAAGCCATACCTAAGTCGTGTGCTCCTGGATCTTCAGTGCTAGTTTTAGGGGGAGGTTCCAGGTGGTCATGCTCTCCTTCTGCCATAATCAAGCGATAACGAGGATACAAAAAAGATTAATGCTTTGTAGAAATAAATTGTGCAGTCAAGAAATTCAGTTTACCGTTGTTCCCGGATGACAAGTCAGAGATGCAGCCTTGGGCTTCTGGTCGTCGCCAGAACCTCACGCCGCGCTAGTTCCAAAATAATTACGCCAACCTCAAGAAACGCGAATGTCAAAATTGTTGTATTTACGCGCCGTGATTGCGCAACAGCCATTAAGTGCATTTGATACTATCCATAGCCGAATACCATCTTGGCTTTGATACTTGAGGTCTCTAGGTGGTTTTGTTTCCTCTATTTCCAAGAAACTTCGACTAATCCATCAACAGATTGATCATCTCAACCAAACATCTCTTCGAATCTCAACCATGTCCTTTACATTTGGCGCAGGTGGTGCTGGTGACAATGGATCAAAACCTCCTGGACAAAACACTAGTCTTCCTAAATTTACTCCTGGTGGCTTGTTTGGCTCATCTACAACTTCGTCAGCGTCTAGCCAAGGAGCTACAACTACATCCCCAGCGCCGACCTCTCTGTTTGGTGGCCTAAACACGAATACTAGCAGTACAACTGGTCTCTTTGCAGGCCTGGCAGCCTCACAGGCTTCTGCACCTGGGACTTCTGCTCCCACGTTTGGGGCAAGTACAGGTAATGCTCCCAGCTCGATATTTGGAACGGTCAATCAATCTAGTTCTGGGAGCTTGTTTGGCAGTAGTGGAACATTCACCCAGCCGGATGGGAGTTCCAGATCGAGTGCTCCGGCGAACAATGCAAGTCAAGCACCAGCATTGGGTGGCTTGTTTGGCGCGAAGCCTGCTGGGTCTTCTTTGTTTGGTGCCATGAACACAAATTCAATATCTGCTCCAGCGGGGTCAACTACTCCAGCTAGGAGCTCTCCTTTTAATCTAGCAACTTCCACAACTCCTGCTGGACCACCTCCTGCAGATAAAGGTCCAAAGCCTGCCGGAACTGGTTTATTTGGAGCGGTGCAACCTTCTGGAGGTCTCTCTTTCGGGGCTTCTAAGCCTGCCGAGTCCTCTTTATCTGCCGCACCCGCTTCAAGTCTCTTTGGCGGAGGCCTCTTCAACAGCGCTTCTAGTAAACCTGGTGGAACATTGTTCGGTAACTTGGGTTCATCTGCTGCATCCTCTTCAAGTGCTCCGACAGCCTCAATTACAGGAGGACCAATATCATTCGGTGGCTTGAATTCATCTACTCTATCCACATCAACTCCTGCTCCAGCCTTGACTACAACTCCTGCGGCGACAGCCCCCCCAACTTTCAGCTTCCAAAATAGCACTCCTGCTGCTAGTCCAGCTCCTACATCATCTGCGCCAAACCTCTTTGGTGCACCAAAGACATCCACGACCGGTGCCACATCGACTCCAGCCACAGCACCTGGCTTATTCTCTAATCTTGGTGGAGCATCTAGTTCAACCCCAATCTCGTCAGCTCCAAGTGCTCAATCTGCAGGGTTGTTTTCTGGTCTTGGCGGAGCATCGACTTCAACTCCAGCTTCTTCCGGTCCAGCTGCTCCATCTGGAGGCTTATTCTCCAGTCTTGGTGGAGCATCAACGTCAGCTCCAACTGCCTCAGCTCCGGCTGCTCCATCTGGGGGCTTGTTTTCTGGCCTTGGTGGTCCATCTTCAACCACCACCAGCTCTGCTCCAACCGCTCCATCTGGAGGCTTGTTTGCTGGAATTGTAGGTGGACCGAAAGCTACGGCCCCAACAACTACAGCCGCTTCAACCTCCAGCCCTGCTAACACAGGCGGACTAAAGCTCCCAGCATTTGGCAGTAGTTCTAGTACTTCAGCTGCACCCACCACAGCGGCAACATCGAGCCTTTTTGGCAACTTGAGCACTTCAGGTCAGCCAATCCCTACCACCAACGCTACTACTAGTGCTACAACAGCGACGGGCGCTGCCGCTTCTTCCCAACCTGCTGCATCTATGAGCAACTCAACCATTGGTCCAACGCCTGGTCTGACACGGTTAAAGAATAAAACTATGGACGAGATCATCACAAGATGGGCTACTGATCTTTCAAAATATCAAAAAGATTTCAAAGTACAGGCTGATAAAGTTGCTGTTTGGGATAGACTGATGGTTGAAAACGGAGAAAAAATCCAAAAGCTGTATATTACCACATACGAAGCTGAGAAGGCGAGCAATGAGATTGAGCGACAGCTCTCGAATGTAGAATCTCAGCAAGACGAGTTAGCTGCCAATTTAGACAGATATGAAGCGGAGGTCGATGACATGTTCAATCGTCAAATTGGCCAGGGTGAGACACTTCAAGGCCCAGATCAAGAGCGAGAGAGAACATACAAGCTGGCTGAAAAATTGACGGATCGTCTTGACGAGATGGGTAAGAACTTAACAAGCATGATCGATGCAATCAATGATGCATCTTCCACTTTGAGCAAGACTGGCAAAGCTGATGATCCTGTAAGTATCAATTTTCAATATCAAAGGGTTCACCAGCTAATTATTGTAACAGCTTTCCACTATTGTTAGGGTTTTGAATGAGCACTTGTCAACGCTTCAATGGATTGATGAAAATGCCACTGCCTTACAGGTGAAGGTAGCGGAAGCTCAGAAAATGGGTCAGAGCATCGGTACGAATGGATATAATGGGCCAGAGTCAGAAGCCGCCGATTCCTTCTACCGCTCCTTTACGGGAAGAAAATAGTGGTTTATTTTGCATTGGATGGCGTTTAGTAAAAAGTTTCAGATCCTGGAAACGGGTGCTGAAAATAATAGCATGTGTTCGTCATGAAATATTCCAGAATTCGAGAGAATACTGCATATTCACAGGCCAATCATGGTTTATATTGTACATTACCGAATCAAGGAAAGGCCTTGGTGAAAAACTACGCAGATGAGATTCGTGCGAGCTACCGAAGTAGAGTATCTTTGTACAATAGTTCCAACGTCATCCTCCGAAACATCTCCTTATGCTAGCATTTCCAGCTTCATCAACTCCTCTAAAAATGATGGTAGGCAACGGCATAAGCAAATAACCCTGCCTTCCCAGCACTTCTAGCAAAGATTTACGACTTCTTCTGATCCGCAGCTTCTTGTGCAGCTGTGATATCGTCGCTTTTTGCATCCACTAATTAGCCACAACTTCCTGCTGACACGATTATGGGAAATAGGAACTAACATATGTTTTTCAAGGTTCTTGAGGGTTTCGTGCTGCTCTGCAATTCTTTTTCGGAGCTCCAAAAGCTTCTCCTTCTCTCGCATCCTAATGCTGTAATCTTCATTGGCCTTCTCACGCTTGGTGAACGCATCACTATAGAAGAGATGGACAGATTAGCTTCGCTATAGAGTGATAGGCGAGATATTGTGGGAAAAAGCATACCCAGCAGCAATTCCGGATGGGCGTTGAGCTCCCGTATCACCTGCACCCATTGCTCTTGTCGTGGTTGAAAAGGCAAGTCGGGATCGTAGGGCCGGTCTGGCAGCTTTGACAATGGATTGACGAAGCATGATTCTTGATGGAGAATGAACTCGATTGAGGGGAAGAGCAATGGATTATGTAGGTAGATCGGTCTGATTTGAGGGGTGGAGGAGGGTGAAGGAGGTTCGTGGTTGGAGGTGCTCTCTCGGGCAGAACAGGCCATTGCCCCTGCAAGCAGCGACGGAATCAGGTGATCGGTCTTGTCATCAGCCATCCAAGGAAGTTCCGCTGCAGGCTGGCTCCGAAATCACATGACGGTCCTGAAGAAAATCTCGAGGTACGAGGGTACCATTCACGTCATAGTGGCCCAAGGCAATGTCGAGAATTACATAGAGCCTTTTTGCATCTCCGAGCCCAGAATTCAGGAGCCTAGCATGACTCTGTTACTATCATGATTCAACTCTGAATCTTCTTATGACTCTGGCTATTGCATGATGAAGATTTGGGATGGTGATAGCACCTGTTAGCATAAGGAGGTTGATCTGAGTTACAGTTATGCAGTCCTCATTGTCGGCTCATCCTATAATCCGGCAGCAGAAGTGCAGTAGCTTGAAGCGCCTTGGTATGCAGAACTCATGAGAAAAGACATGTTGAGTGAATATTAGAAGCCCATTTCCAAGGCACTACCATAAATTGCAGGCACAACCAAGTTGGTTGTATTGGCGCGCATTCGCTTGGTGCCTCTTTCCTGCGAAAAGACGCTAGCGAGCAGGCCGACTCTTCAACTTCAACTTCCCGCGCTCCCCATTCAAGAGAACATCAACACACCAACATCCCACAAACAACGTCGCATACCCAACAAGTCTCCGCATTGAGATCAGAAGTCCCTCTTGATCAACCACAGATACCTACGTCAATACTGGTGAGATCTTGCTCTCTATTCACGTCATCCCTTTCCCATCCCGCACTCCTGATTCTGCCCGCAATGCTATCTCATCGATGGAAGGCAATCCGCAATGATACAATACGAAATCTTTTCGAGTTGTATTCTCATCCATGACGCGACTTCTGAGCCACAACCTTTGCTATCACCTGAGGAAAGCCTGCGTGTCTACTTCCTTCGTCAACTGAGGGGCACCCCTCAAAGGCCTCCACTTCCCTTGGAACTGTCCTCTTGGAGCGCACAAACGTTCATTGGCCTCTTTTTCAACGGAAAATTGTCTAGAAGTGTCTTGTACATTACCCGTACACTATTCAATCTGACATTCATCCCAACCATCCTTGTTCAATCACTAGATTTTATCTCCCCGCTTCTTGCTGCTGCGCAAAGCAGACTTACAGGCGGCCCTTTTACTCATGTGGATCCAGCTAACACATATGCTTCTCATAGTATTTTCAAATCCGTCAAGATGGGCTACGAAGATTCTGTCTACCTCGCCAAGCTTGCTGAACAAGCAGAGCGATATGAAGGTTGGCGCTTGATCATCCTTTACATTTCGAGCTTATACTTACGATTCTATCAGAAATGGTGGAGAACATGAAATCTGTTGCCTCTGAGGACCAAGAACTGTCCGTCGAAGAGCGAAATCTCCTATCCGTTGCCTACAAGAACGTCATTGGTGCCCGTCGTGCTTCGTGGAGAATTGTCACATCGATTGAGCAGAAGGAGGAATCCAAGGGAAATTCAACTCAAGTTACTCTTATTAAGGAATACCGCCAGAAGATCGAAGCCGAGCTTGCCAAGATCTGCGAGGATATTCTTGAGGTTCTTGACAAACACTTGATCCCTTCTGCTAAGAGCGGGGAGTCCAAGGTCTTCTACCACAAGATGTCAGTCGAGCAATGGATTTTGCAGATTCTCAGTCACTAATTATTTGTAGGAAAGGTGATTACCACCGTTACCTTGCTGAGTTTGCCATTGGTGAGAAGCGAAAGGAGTCTGCCGATAAGTCTCTCGAGGCCTACAAGAACGCCACCGAAGTTGCCCAAACCGATTTGGCACCAACTCACCCAATCCGCCTTGGTCTCGCCCTCAACTTCTCCGTTTTCTACTATGAGATCTTGAACTCGCCCGACCAAGCTTGTCACCTTGCCAAGCAGGCCTTTGATGATGCTATTGCTGGTAATTTCTCTTCATCTATAAATGCAACCCACTTCTCTAACACAGCGTCTTAGAACTTGATACCCTGAGCGAAGAGAGCTACAAGGACTCCACTCTCATCATGCAATTGCTGAGAGACAACTTGGTAAGATATAAAATCTAAGCTTTTCGAATGTTGCAGGTAGACTGACTTTCAAAATAGACCCTCTGGACTTCCTCTGAGGCTGACACGACTGCTGCTGAGCCCACTACCTCTGCCGCTGCTGAGCCAAAGGAGACTGAGGCTGCACCAACAGAGGCTAAGGCTGATGCTGAATAGAGGTCTGGTTCTGGCTCTGGCGTTGATGTTTGGTATTAGAGACAAGCAATTGGGGCTGGGATGGGTTATTTGCATGTTTAGCAGCACATGAAGATTTCAAGGTGGCACGAGATAAGGCAGTCGAAGAGCTTTTTGGAGGTCGATTCGCAGCTTGCTTTGCTTTACGCCGCTTAGACTCAATGCGAGACTGTTCTTATCTCCATCTTTTGTCACCACACGGAATGTTCTCTAGCCACCAGCATCTGTGGGAGGTCTTTTCCTTTTTCTCAACATTCAGTCTCAGGACTTGATCGACTTTCATGTTAGTTGCGATCGCCTTACTGAGCTAGTTTTGCACCTGACTGGATGGTTCTCCGATTAGACAGACAAAAAAATAGCAAATTCATAAAATCCTTTCATGACGTGTCTTAGCTCTTGAAGCACATATAATTGGTAAATTTCACGTAAGATCAACATTTAAGTTTTCTTTTTGAATTGAGTAACTCTTCTTTTCTCCCATCATCTATGGTGCATGTATGGACGCAACTCATAATTCTGAACCGAATGGAGTATGATCGAGTCCCCTAAAAGCAGATAAACTCCAGCACCGAAACAAAGTCAGTATTGACAGTTGCACCATCATTATCATCATGAAAACCAAAAGCAACGCAGTCAAAGTGAAACAGACATGCGTTCCATCCAACAACCATCCAGAAGCAAGAGCAAAACCTTGGGACGAACACAGACAAGAATCAAATATGCATCGCACAAAATACCACGAGACAACCAGTCACTGACACAGACAAGACTAGATCAACAGAAGTCTGTCATCAAACAAACAAACAAACGCCCCCCACCACCCAAGTCATATATGCTCTCTCTCAAAGACGCCACTTTATGCAAGCACGACAGGAAAAGATAACCGAATATCTAGATTCCAGAGACCTTCCGCGTAGCACTCATGCTGCCTACCCTTCCGCTAGTCTTACGAACACCAGCACTCTCTTTACTATTCCGTAAGCTATCACCGCTACGCTTTGGGCTCCGAACTTTGCTTAGTGTGCTTGAGCCGCTTCCCGACTTCATTCCACCTGGAGTCTTAGGGCGAGGGTTTGAGCCTAGATTCTCAATATCATTGCTGGAATCATTGTCGATAGAGGTATAAATTGTGGTTGTAGTCTGGGATATACTGCGATTCGCTGGGGAACGTGATGTTTTTCGGCTGCTTCGCATACGGAATTGAATCTCTTCTTCCCCATCGGGGTCGTCTAAGGATGATCGGTGGATAGAGATCATTTCAGTTTCTCGTTGAATTAGGTGGTCATCTTCAGTCGTGCTATAAGCTGAGACGGTGCGGCTGTATGGATGATGACGCTCATTCCCTCTGCTGGTCTTGCGAGGTTGGCCTGGCGTGGGTGCTGGAAGGCAATCTTCTTGCACTCCAAGACTATTTCGTTGCTCATTATCGACCTCCCCAAGCGGTGATCGAGTCCGGCCATTAGGAGGAGTTGCAATCTGACCACTCAACATATATGGCTTCGTCGAAGCTCTGGAAGGAGTAGTAGGAGCTGTCCGTGCAAGTTTCTCCTTCATTTTGATCTCAAATTGTTCCTCCAACCACCATTCACGGAAAATTCCTTGGTTCAAATGAAGCCAATGTTGCTGAGGACCAACAACCATACCAGGTCGCATAAAACGCATATAAGCAATGATTTCATTGGCGGTGAAGCCGTATCTGTAAATAAGATACGCTCCAATTAAGCATCCAGTACGCCCAAGCCCTGCTTTGCAGTGAACAGCGATGCCCCTCTTTTTAACTGTGATCATCTGATGTGCCAAAGTAATAAACTTGCGCACAGTGTTCAAGGGCGGACAGGTACCGTCATCGAATATCATGTCTAGATGCTCTATCCCTAGCGCGGTAAAGAATGATGGCGAGTATAGTTCCGAGTTCAGACGAACAACAAGGCCGATATTGCGCTCATAAAAATGCTTCAGTACATTCTTGAATGGTGCAGGAAGAGTTGGATGCTTATCCACGCCTTCCACAGTAGACGGTAACGTCGCATAGAGTGGTGAGGACTGTGGAATTGGTGCAACAGGTGTGTGTTGTGGTGATGCAAAAGCAAGGAAGTCTGGAGTTAACCAGTTAAAATCTCCTTGGTCCACGCGCTCGAATCTCTCGTACTCTTCCAAGTCAAATTGTTGCAATGCACAGAAACCTTGTTCCTTTGCGCGCCACACCCCGTATACAACATCTTGCACTGTAATTCCATAATCTGCTTGGCTGTATCCTGCATCGCGGAATGGCATGAGTGGAGGGTCGGCTTGTGCGATTGGGGCTAGAGCTAAATGAGGAGCCCATGACTGGATGAGAACCATGTATGACGCTAGAAGACACGCAGCATTCGCTCGACCTATTTGCCTGGTTAGTCGTCGTTATAATATGTTGGTTTTATAACATACTCCTCGCATCCGCTTTACTCCAAAAGACCACTGGCCTATTCTTGTTCTCAGGCGCGCCAAGAATATCATGGAACATTACCGCAAATCGGTACAGATGCCCAATATGAAGTGGCCCGAAATCGTGATGGAATGCATTGTACAGGAGGGTGTCGTCGACTGAAAAATAGCATGGTGGGGTTCGATCTCTCTCGGAGAGGACAGCAGATGGGCCATCCTGAAGACCTCGTGCAGACCGTTTCGTTGGAGAGCGCCGGGTAGGAATCGGATCAGGATATGGGAAGAGCGTGTCTGCTGTGGGTGGTGTCGTATAGGACGCTATGTAGAGACGGTCTGTGTATGTTAGCCATGTGAATGGGATTATGACCGGTGGAGGTGGGATTTTGACAGGAGATATGAATGCGCCATGAACGATCACAGATGCATTCGAGTCGGTTGAGTCCGATTCGAAAGAATTCATAGCTAGGCCATACGTATTTTGATATTCCATTATATTAAAATAAGGATGCTGACTTGGCGATGTGCATTGTTGCGCGCGCAAGGAAGAGGAGTCGATGAGATTTCTTAGACGGTTGCACTTACCAGGAATGAATTCAATCACTTGCCCATACTTGATGGAAGGAGCCATCTTGGTGCTGTGTGTCATGGTCGAGGGTCTCGTGCCAGAAGCTGGTATTTTGAGTATGATGTTTATTTGTTGACGTCTCGAAAACCAAGCATGCTCTGGGTTTGAGAAGTAATTGTTCTAGCAGACAGAATTATCTTTAATAACCAGACAATATCTGAAGAAGAGAAGGTCAAATGCTGTAAAATATGTATTGAGGGAATGTTTGGGTCTCTTGTTTGAAATCGAGTTGTGATGTTCTTCACTCGAAGGAGCTAGTGTAGTTGCCGCAAGTTCTGTTGACCGAGCAACCTGGGTACCTTTTTGCCCCTGCTGCTGCCCCCTGGCTCAAACTCGATGGTCAAAACTTCGGCTACGAGATGACTTCAGCAGAACGAGCCTCGCCCTCGTAACTTGAGATTTGGCTTCATGCAAGGATCCCGTCCCGACCACCACCACTCTTCCCCCAAAAAAATGGCAGGCTCACAAAACCTCGAGTTCCCATGCTTACTGTGCGCGCTCTTCATCCTGCTCTGAGACATAACTCACCTATTTAGAACTATTGACCTCCCTCTCCCCACTGCCCGTCTAGCAACTGCTGCTCTCCGCGCCTTACAAGTTGACAAAGAACTCTCCCCTCTTGTGCGCCGCTCGTTTTCGACCATCGCTACTTGCGATAGCAATACCGCCAAGGAGACATCGGTTGAGAAATCTGAAGAGAAGACAATCTTGCGAACAGAATATCGCGCGACGACAAACAGAATGTTGAGAGTTGCAGTTAATGGATTCATGGAAAGCTTAAGCGTGGTGCTCGGCGTGATGGAAGAGTTGGATATAGATGTTCTTGAAGCTGAACGAGGCAAGGAATGAAGATCGGAATACTGTAGGAGGTTTCAATGTGAACAAAAGGAACGTTCCAAATCTGAGGGTTGCTTTCTCTTAAAGGTGGCCAAGCTCTGGACGAGGAACCTAGCCTCTCTGAGTTTATGGCTCCAAGATGGGAGAGCATACTCATATAAGTCCTTGAACCACGCTATCTTAGGTATGTTATGCAGAGCCTGCTGTTGGAAGCTAGACATCCACGTTATTTGATCTTGCTATTACCAGCGAACGGAGCTAAATAGCATCCAACAGTATCTTTCAGACAACCGAGTCCATTTAGAATGGAGCAAAACAGATAGAGTGAAACCTTTCGTAACCTCAAGCATTATTCACTCTTGAATCTTGCATGGTACAGACATATCGTTTGTGATGGACATCGGAGCTGAACGTGTCAATAAGTCCTGATCCAGTGCTCGCTCAATCACTCTCGAGGTCTTTTTCTCACTCTCAGCCACATTGCTTTACACATAAGAGACGTTTCAAACAAAACTTTACAATCTGCTCACTTTTACAGTCAGTCTGATCATTAGACTAACATGAGTCCCGTTCAGCAAGAGCTCATAGAGTCTGACCTTTTGGGTGTGCTAACTCAAATTATGACCTTGGGCTTGAATTGCATCTAGCTTTCCACAAGGGTTTTATTCTTTTCGATTTTAAATCGTTGGAAGGGATGCCAACTTAGTCTATATCATGTGCTAAATAAACCAAGCAAACAAGCTGCACTCTGCAATTGCCTGAAAACATTATAGACAACAATTGAATGTCACAACTACATTGCGTATATCGGTTGCATTTATTACATTTTTCTCATTGTAGATAGTCACAACTACCATCCGATAAAAAGGTACAGTTGTTAGCCACCCACAAGAGAGGCTTGAGCCTGCTCAAATATTAATATACCGTCCTCAGGTCACCCATGCATTGCCTAAACTCCGTAACATGTGATTCTAACACAAGCCTCCCATATGCAAGGTATCATAATTCAAACGTAAATCCAAAGTCATCCTTCATCACCTCTTCATTATTACCTTCTGCACCATCATGCCTTCGTCTTCAATTCTTTCTCCGCGTCTTCCGCTCTTTTATTTGCCTCGGCTAGATCTTGTTTCAACTGCTTGATATATTCAATGGCCTGTTCAACTGTGCTGGCCTTGCTGTTTGCGCTTTGGGAGCTTCCTTTTCCCGCTATGAGTTCGTTCCCCTCTCCCGCGTCCCCACTTCCGCTCTTCTCATTGCCACTGTCCTTAGCTTGGCCTCGAGGCAACAAGGTTGCGATTTCTTGGAGCGCAGAATTGATTCTGTTTCTGCGACCTTGCTCTGCAATTTTATGCGAGGTACGTTTAGATGTTAGATTGGTTGATAGCTCGGTTGGGTACGAAACACCTGGAAGATGAGTGCCTTCTAAGATATTTTGATAATTGGACTTGGATGCCAGCAACAGAGAAGCCGTGTCTTCATTAACCTTCCCACCGCCCGGCAAGAGAGGTTTTATACTCGGAGAAATTCTGGGTAACAGAGCGGGCGAAGCGAGAACAGAGTTGCTTGACCTCTTTTTGGAGCTGCGAGGAATGACTTGAGCTTTTCGAGATCCATTTGCACCATTCATAGCATCAATCTGAGGACTTTGACTTGCGGAAGCGGCAGTCCTTGGACGGGAGAAGACAGGAGAAGGTAGAGGTTGAAAACCCGGGGTTTTAATGCTTATCGAGCTCATAGTTGGTGTGACTTGACCATCAGACTGGGTGTCAAGTCGTGAGAGTGGTGGTCTGTTGGCTGTAGCAGCTTCAGGTAGTGCAAATCCGTCCATTCCGGGATCGTCTAGATCCATACTTTGGCTGCTCTGCTGATCAAGTTGACTTGGCGATTGAGTGATTCTCATTAATGATGCCGGGGTAGCAGGTGATCCAAGGACTAGGTTTGGACCTCTCCCATTCGCTTTCTGAGCTTGAATGAATGGAGATCTGGTGGTTGCTGAGCTAGGTGGTGGGACAGGTGGAGGTGCCATATCCGACAAATGCTCAGGAGAGATAGAACCATTTTCTGATTCTTCTGTACTAACTGCCGAATGGGAAGAGCTAGTTCCTTTTGAATTTTCGGCTCCTTCATGGGGAGGTTCCATGATATCACCCAAAGCTTGGGCAGTCATCGTCGCGCTTTTCCTTCCCCTCTTCGGTTTCACGATGGGAGATTGTCTGACTGCTCGACCACCTCGGGACTTTTGCAAGGACTTTTTGCTAGATTTTCTGGCAAGGATATTTGTGCTGCCAGGAGCAGAATGGGACTCGAGATTTGGATCAATGGGCGAGTTCGTTGTTCCAGAGGGTCGCTGATCGTAGACGGACGAATCTTCATTTTGTGCATGCAATGCAGGAGAACTCAGCGGGCTAAAGTATGCACCAGGAACGGTATACTCGGGGATGTTGAAGTGAGCTTCGAGAGGTGTTACGGCTGGTGACACAAGTGGGGTAAATGCCATCTATTCCATGGTCAGAACTCTGATACTGCATTACGACCTTGAAAACTCACATCTTGTTCTTTCGCCAGCCGATATCTATCATATATAGCTTGGTGCTGCGGGTCGGACTGAGAGAAGAATTGAGAATTGCTGCTGTGCATTTCTATACTGTTCGGAGTTGCAGGTATCATCCTATTTTGGGCATAGAAATTCCGCTGCTGCTCTTCTTGGAGCTGTCTTTGTTGCTGCTGGTGTCTCTGCTGTTGCAGGTACTGAATTTGTGCATCCAGCTCCGAGAGGCTATCACTGGATGATTGTCCATGTCCCAGAGGAGGGCCATGTATAGCAGCTTGACTCGCCGATGTCGTTAACGCAGGCATATGCTCCTGCATTGTAGTATCTTGCCCATTCGGCACCCGCCCACTGTCCATTCCAGTATCCATGGCTTCCACCGCGTCATTCTGCATCAGCTGTCCGCTTTGGTTTTGTGAGTTGAAATCCTGAAAGTCGAATTGCAGCCCATCTCCAAGGCCCATGTTGAGGAATTGTTGAAAATCATCCTGCGATGGGACTGATAGAGTCGGGTCTTGACTGTGCCATACGACTGAGGAGTCCATCATGATTCGAGCGAGGTGAGATTAACGAGGGTTTCGTATCGCGGAGATAGGATTCGCGAGCAGGCGGAGAGACTTGGACGAAGGGAAGGATTGTAGAGACTCTTAATCCATGCGAATCAGAATGGCTCCGACTTTATCAGAGGTGAAGGGTTGGCCGAGGTTCGCCGATTGCGGCTTGCCGGCTATCGATCAGATTCGCAGTTGTGAGGATAATCTCATCTCCTGCTTGATGGGAGAGAAACTGGTTGTCGCGAATAACGCGCGGGGGCTGTTGCTTTTTTTCTCTGGCGGGCTTAGTGGAGTGGTCCTGTATTTATCGCCGTAGTGAGTCGTCGTCGTTCCATTCTGGAAAGGCTTGCAGGTCGGGGGGCCCTTGATCGCTTTCTCCCCCACCCTCTCTCTCTCTCTCTCTCGCTTACCTCCCTCTCGCCAAACCACCAACACTTCATCCCCCCCCAACGCGACAAAAATACAAGCCATGAGCCTCAGAGCCCGCAAACGCCGTCATGGGCCTTGCTCGACTCCCACCATGGACGAGCGACGCAGGAGCATGATCGTGGCCGATCCAGGTCAGACCCGCGGATCACGCGGCCAGGGAGCTCACTATGCTTACACTGCCAAAAGGGCTGCGGCTGTTTAACGCCATTAATGTGGCTGCCTCTATCAACACCATTTTCTGCTTCTCGATCCGCACGCTTCAGACTGTTCGTCACTCCTGTCCGAGGATTTGCTCAATTTCTAGGATGCTGACGAGTCTCTCTCTTTCTCTGTCTCTCCCCTTATAACGGGACTCTCGGTTTCAATGTCAAGTTCAGGCCTGCACCATCCCTCGCCAGCAGCCAGAAGAGAATGATCAGCCTTGCATTCTCTGCGCCGGTCGTCATCTGCAAAGCTTCCCGCTCTCCCTCCGGGATCCTGCAGCACCATGGTCCTGTACTTGGTTGATTGGCGCCAACAGCATCAACTCCTGTGCGTCTTCTCAGCTTCAGACTCCGTCTTAGGCAGTGTCCGTCGTCTCTTGCCAAGCTATCCAGAGAGGCCCAAGGAGGGTGTGAGAGAGTAGCCGTTCGTGTCTTAGTACACCCTTCTCTCTGAAGTCGTCGGATGTGGTCAAGAGGATACCCCAAGCCATCACGATCCAGAGTCCAATGACTGCACCAGGGCGATTTCAAAACGAAAACTCGTTCATCATTTCGGAATGGGAAGCCCCAAACATTGGACCATTGAAGCTTAGTCTAGCGGTCGAGACTTTCTTTGAGTTGCCTACTTCTCAGCGCCAGTGCTTCAACATGGCTTTCCTCGTCACCGGCATCTAGCGATTCTGTGCATCAAGCCATACGCCCCTTTTCTTCAAGTCAGCCAGGAGAAGTCCGATGAAATCTCCTTTTTGGTCAGACAGCCTCTGTCATTCGAGGATGCTACATCATGAGCCCAATCAACACATGCAGACTCCCCAAAGAGGGACCAACCCTGCAAGCCCCGGGGCCTTTTAGACCTTCCAGAAAGGCTTCTAGAAGAAATTTTCAATTGTTCGGTGCAGACGCCAGGCGTGGAGAAGTCTGAGGTAAACGGACGGACATCGAGGGAGAGATGACCAATGAAACCCCATCTTTCAAGAACGTTGGCTTTCCATTGGCGGGCACAGACCAGGCCTGCTGGGGACGAGGAGCCTTGCTTCAGCGAGCCAAACACATGGTGGAATCAATAAACCTTCACCAACATATCAACAACTCCATACCAGATGAAGATTGTGTTTCCACGCAGAGGCCTGAACAGTCTAGAGCTCCATCCTATTTCCTCGGAAGAATCCACGCTTTTGGCCTTCAACTTCTCAAACCCGGCCTCTTCTGAGTTGCCACTCATCCCGCGCCAGCCGCTGCAGAGTTGTTTCGGCTGACAATAATGCTGCTCTAATTCGACCTTTTTCAAAGCCTTGTCTTGAATTCGCTATTTGCTTCTTCCATTTTCCTCCACAGTCGGGCTCTACCATTCCGTTCCCCAGGATACCCGCCGGAGGAACCGTGAAGGATCGAGTTTGCATAAGGTGGAACGAAACCTTTCCACCGAGTCGGTTACGGCGCATACTGAGCTTCCTCAATGAGATGCATCCGAGCCGTGTTCAATCTTCCTCGCCCTGACATTCGTCTTTCGAGGTTTGAGTGTCGCGTGCACTACAACTGTTGAGGACACCAATTATGCCTCAAACGAGGCTGATCCTACTTGGGCTATTCTTGCAACATGGAAGTAGTATGATGCCGAAAACACATCGAGGCAGAGTCAGCTCAAGGTTGAGGGACTTCTTGCTCGGTTTCAAGCAGCAAGAGCCAAGAACGGAATCGGAGCAGGAGGTATGGCCGGTAGCTCCTTCATGTTTTGACACTAGGCATCTTTGAACTCAGCGGTAATAAGTCTTGATGCTCCCTTGTCTAGAACTAATTTGAAATGGGATTTTCAAGAAGACTTGCTGTTAACCTTTAGAAGTAGGTAATAGGTCTAGTTGACACGATCCCCAATTACCAAATACCTTATGATTAAGACAGTTTTAGCATTCGAATACCGACTCCCTTCTATTTCGAACTCTTCACATTACCTCCGCATTCTACCCTTTCGATCACATTCCGATTATAACCCTCACTGTTCACAATACCTGAGAGATCCATCGACTGGTTGGTGTCTACCAAACCTTCCTTTCAGACCTACTGGGCTACCTCTTTTCCAGAAACACCCAGCCCATAAATCGTGGTCTTTGGGCAGATGAAAATTTTGCACCTAACCGTAAAGCTTTGATGATATTCACAGCAGAACGAATACCGCTATCAAATATTACCCCCAACTTATCTCCTACTACTTTAACAATCTCAAGAAGCATTTCAAACAAATCTGTTGCACCATTAGCTGCCTTCCACCATTGATTACTGACAATCATAGCAGTATACCCGTACTGATGCCGCATACTTGTTTGGCTTTCAAGACAATGCGCCCACCCCAACGATTCTTCAGCAAGGCATTCACATTCCAAATATACACTAACTCTTAGACGCGCCAAAGATCTCTCCTCACTCGTCTTTTCCGCATCCTCTCAAACCGCTTCCACGCTTCTGTTCAAGCCTTCTTCCAAAATCCGGATCGATGATACCCGTTCTGTGTTTCACGCCTTTCGAAAGTAGAATATAATCACCTTTTGAGTCTGCGGTCTTCTGTGGACCACACCACGTAACAAGTATTACGACCAGGACTTTATATTTATACCTCTTGGCGTGGGCCAGAAGCAAAGCAGTTATATTACTATTCAGAGGCTAATACAATTAGCACTATTTCAGGTCACTAGGACTCATTGTTACAATGTCTTCAACGGAAAACAAAGATGTATAACTAAGAAGGTGTGGGATAGCTGTGTCAGCGCAGACAGATGCAAGTCCTGTTTCTTTGTTCTTGTGAAAGATGGTTCGAACACCTACGAGAGCTATCAGAGGGGGTTCTCTAGATAGCCTTTTAGTCTCTCTAAAAATACAATTTGTGAGCTGGATATTAGAAAGAATAATCAATATTTTCTCCAACAACTTGACCTTCAAGCTCCAATGAGTAGTCAATCTTAACATTATGAACGTCCATTTCCACTACCTCAATGCGAACCGATAAGCATCTACAGTCGCTCATTCTCCAGCACCACCCTCGACATAGCTATATGCTATTAGCTTTCAGATGCTCTTTGCTTAAACCTCGCGTTTGATCTAGACCGTGGTTACGAGCGACAGATTCTTTTGCAGACCATTCCTACTCTCGGAAGCTCGTGGTTAGTATAGTCAAGAGGTTAAAGATAAGGCGATTCAGCCTTCGCTAGTCTCAGTTTGAAGAGCGCTATATCGAGGGAGCTCCTTGCTACCGCGAACAGATCGTCGAGCAGATCTGCTTCTCTACTGCTCATGACCATGCCGCCAGATGGCACGGTTAGCCAATTCCAGAAGTTCGACATCAACAGATGGAACGAGTGATGGAGAGAGGTTAGACAGATTGCGCGCTGAAGGGGCGGGAGACTTGTCTCTTTGGTGTACTCGGGTTCACGGGACAACGCCCCACCTAAGCAATGCCCCACGCAAAAAAATCCAACACATTAGAAATACTTAGAACTCAACCAAAATTAGTCGTATTTAGATGTACTTTTTGTGAAATTGATTTTCTGATCAAGGAGAATCGAATGATATAATTTAAAAAGTAAAAGAATAGCTATCTTTGCTTGATTTTGACTACTCGTCTAGCTCTTGTTGTAACTACTTTCGGAGCAATTTCAGCGGCTTTTACTTCCTAGCCTTTACCTTTGCTCTTCTTCGCTTTGCTGGTATTGTAGGCGGAATAGTAGAAGCTTTAGATCGTAGTAGAAGAGAAGTCGAAGAAAGATCGAAGCTTGAAAGCTGAATTAGCAATAAATCTTCTAAAAGCGGTAGGGGTAAGAGTTCACGATTGCACGGTCAGAACACGTGAATGATGAATCTGTTATTTCAAGAAGG